>JAIGNY010002405.1:0-182500 GCA_020152595.1 Chiridota heheva | reverse complement strand
AAAAAAAAAAATATATAAGTAAAAGCAGAGAAAAATAAAAAAAAGATCAGTAATAAATTGCTTCCTAGCTTAATCAGGGTTGTAATGCACTTGTCAGTAGTATGACTCACCCCTACCCCCCCCCCCCACCCCCACCCCCTTTCCACCCTGGCAATGTCAGTCAAAATTGACTCATTGACATATGAAAGAGTGACTCACTCGTGTGTCATTGTACTAAATTTTCAGTCACCAAAGTGACTCTTGGGTGAGTGAATTAACTTTGTACAGAGGTGAGTGATTTGGGGTAAGTCATTTAACAAAAAATGTCAGTCACCTAAGTGACTGAGGGGTGTGGCAATGTACCTGTTTTGACCACCCACTTTGGTGGAATGACTCACCTTGTCTGGGAGTGTAGGGGTGAGTCATACAATTGACAAGTGCATAACACCCACCATGGCAGCACTGCATTGCCGTGGCACTATTACAATCAATTTTTTTCAAAGATTTACCAACTTTTGCTTTGTGTACCTATTATGCATTCTGCAATCAAGCCTGCAGTGACACATTCAAATAGGACACTACAGCCCTGGTATAAATGGTAGACACCATACAGACTGAACAGTATATGCACTTAACATTTCTACAGAAATAGTAATCCCCTGAGGGTATATCAGTTTAAAATGATGAGCTTTTTCTAATCAACCAGCCGGAAAGAAGTTAGGCATCTATTAAAATACCCACAAAGAGACCTATTATGAGTTTGCAAATTACTACTGACGTATCTAGTGTTGCCTGCAATCAGCAACAAAAAAACCCTTCCACCTACACAAACCACACAACCACTCAAGCAATCCCTTTAACTGTATAAACATTCCTATGTCAAAAATACAAAGAACATCATATCATAAAATTACGATCTGAGGATTCATTAATAAATGGTCAAAATTGTTTTGAATAAATTGAAAAATTTCACCTACATATTTTACCAGCCATTCATGAAATAAGTAATTGAAGCCTACATATTTTACCAGCCATTCATGAAATAAGTAATTGAAGGGGTGGGAAATGTTTTAAATCTTTGAAAAGGGTAATGGAAAATTGTGTTTACTAAATCAAAGTGGTATTTACAAAAGTTAACTTTTTAAGTAGTGGGGCTGTGACTAGTTCATGTCTGTGAGACAACAAACCACAGAAATCTAAATGCGAATACTGTGACAAAACGATGGACAAAATGGCGAATTGATACATTGGTGTAGGTAGCTAGGCTCTTTTTCAAGAGTGAAGGGGAACAGCTAAAAATCTATATGTAAGTCCTTAAATTTCTTACACCCTGTTGTATAGTTCTTTTAATTCATTTTATACTTATATATGTAAAAATCGGATTGCAAGGTGATGATTATAAACAGTATTGGAAGAACTGTTCAACTAAAGGCCACATTGAACATGCCATACAAATGCCCACTCATGGTTGCAACACAACAAGTTGTTCCTCAACAGATTTGACAGGATACTCAAAATACACAAACTCGCTCTGTCCATAGGGTGGAACAGGTGGATAACTGGACTTTTTGGACAGGAAAAGGTGAATATCAATCAAACGAAAGAAGAATTCATACCATGGCACAAGGAATATCAGTACATCTGTCTCGGGTGCATATTGCTGAGCCGGACTCACATCGGCAGAGAGTGCAGTCATCTTGTTTCCAAGTTGCTCCATCCTACAAAGAAAACAACATTTCAACCAAATGTAGAAGTCTGGACAATTGCAAACATGCAGGGACCTGCATGAGCAACCTTGAGGAAGGGGTCAAAATTCAAGAAGATGCCTGCATTAAATTTTTCCTTCAAACTCATTTGGATTGCTTTATTTTTAAAGGAGACATAAACTCTGACATAATCCTATTTCATAGGTTATAACTAAAAGTAACAAATTTTCTGACCAAGTTTCATACCTCCCAAAGCAATCTAACAAATTTTTTTTTTTTTTTTTTTAATGTTTTACTATTTATTTTGATTTTCAAACATGCAGTAAATTATGTCATCAATCCAGCCTTAGAATGCCTTGTATTTTATATTTATCTTATCTCTAAGTTTCCCAGCTGATGAAAACTTGTTTTTCAGCTTAAGAAAACATGTTTTCCTTTTGAAAGGGTCAAAGACATTTTGGAAGTACACATGACATTGTCAAAACATGCTGTTAAGACTTTGTGTCACATCATTTTGGAATTTTAAAAAATCATAAAATTGATAAAGAAATACGTATGTCCCCGTTGGGGAAGTAGTATAACCATGCACAAGATCTTATTACAAAATTGTCAAAATGGCAGCTTCTATATGTCAAATTCAAACATGAATAACTTGAAATAGGAATAAGATTTTGACTTGCTGATTTTGGTAGTTGGTTTAGATTTTAACCCTCATATGAAATAAGGATTGTATCTGACAATGTCTCATGTAAGTAAAAAGTGAAATTGAATTGACAAATAATTTAAAGTTATTTTATTAATGATATATCATCTCCAAGTTCCCAGGCGTTTAACACATTAGTTTTTGTCCTTCAAGTTGTAACTGAAACACAAGAGGAAAGGTAAAATGATTTTTTTAAATTACTTTTTTTTTTTTTTTTTGTATCTGTGTGTAAATCTAGTAGTCTTTATCTTCCCATTTTTAGTAAAGGCTTTTTTGTAAAGAAACCCATCTAACAGCAATTTTTTCAAAATGGATTTAAATCAAAATGGATTTGTATTATCAAAATGAATTTCAATTATCAAAAAGATTGGCTGATTGAAAATGGATTTACAACTTTAAAACAAGAAAGTTTCACTATTTTCAAAATGGATTTCTGCCCATTAAATGCAAAATGGTGATTTCTATTATCAAAATGGATTTTCTATTTTTAAAATGGATTTCTATTAATCAAAATGGACTTGAATAAAGCCTTTACATTACACATTGTGCTCCTTTTTGGTACTTCATAAACTTTGTACCAGAATAGCAGACAAAATTTTTGTTAGCTATTCTGGAACAGAATTTATGAAGTACTAAAAAGGAGCACAATTGTAATGTGAAGGCTTTATTTTAGTCCAATTTGACAATAGAAATCCATTTTGAAAATAGAAGCTGTTATCTACGTTATGTTCGGTTAGCGTAAATACAATAAATGTCAGTGACCCTAATTCTTGGAACTACACTGAATTCAAATGTTCGGATACTTACGGCATACGTATGCCCAATTGATGTACAGGAACTTCCCACACACTCGGGACAACACTTGCCTTCTGGAACTACCGGTATTTCACCCTGGCGAAGATAAAAGCAACAACAATGTAAAAATAAGAATATTGATAAAACAAGTTCTTGAAGCAGATATCGCCATGTGCTTTGATGTTGATCATGATAATCTTTACAATGGCTCAGTACACAAAGCAATAATAATATTATTACATGGTAAAAATGATTCATTTTGAAAATGTGTGTTTTTTTTTTCTTCATAACTTTTTTTATTTTTTTATATGCAAATATTCATACTTCTGTTCTTGTAACATAAGATCAGTCCAAAATGCCACAATGATAAGGCAGGGGTGTAAGAAGAGTCTATCTCAGGGCAGGCAAGACCCTCAAATATTTAATAGTTACAAGTGGAATGAGACTGTTTAAATGACAGTATGCTCGACTATTCAAAGCTAGTATAAAGAATGGGCTTATAGAGGGAAGTATATACAGAAAATTGGGTTGCCGGGACAGATGATTTCAAATTAAATGAGCTTTGAAAGATGCACTTACATTTTCATTTGCTTTGTTAATTTTCACATCATTTGACTAAAAGCTTCAAAATATCTTTGAGTTTTCCCAGATATTTTAAGACAAAAAAAAAAAAGCTTGTGGCTACCTCATCTGTGCAGTCTCTCAGAAAACATGTAAAAGCTAAGTCTTTCTATAACACCTCTTGTAGTTCTATCAATTGAAAAACAAAGAAAGGACAGGCCCTAATTTGCCAATGTCAATGAAAGAATGTCATTAAGCCCCCTACCCAACCTGTACCTTCCCCCAACCCCTACATATTCCCAGAACTACATCCTGGATTGTAATACAACTTCCAATTTAAGAAAATATGTGTGTCAAGCAGAGTCAAGCAGCATGAAAAATGTACAATAACATTAAAGTGAAATTATGTAAAACAATATTGCTTAATGTATGACAAACTAGACATTGGAAATTATACAAATCCCCTCACTGCTAATAATGCATATTCCAGACTGTCCCACATTCCATCCCAACCTGTCCCAAATGTTATCGCATGCCTATACTCCATGCAATCACACCTGAAAACCAGATACTGTATGTCATTCCACAACCACATGCCATCACAACTGAAATTCAGATGACACCCCACCACATGCCATTCCACCCTGTTCCACATGCCAACCCATACTGTTCCACCCAACCCCCTGTTCCATACATGTTCCAACCAACCCACCCTGTTCTAATGCCAACCATCCTGGCCAACATCCCCAACATCCCACCCCACCCTGCATACAATTCCACCCTGTCCCACATAATATCCCACCCTCATCCTAATTTCTTCAGCTACTTTATCATCAGGTTATCTTCTACCACACATTCCACTTATTGTTTATATTTCCCAAACCCCTAATTTAAAATTCTTTAAAAGTGAGGAACTTTTATTTGCTTCTTTATTCATGGCAAGACAAAGATTTGATTCCTATTCATGTCAGGAATGTCAATATCATAACAAAACTAGAAATGTAGAGTTAGTACATCTCGCCTGCCATATATTTTGATCTCTGGTCAAACATTTTGCAGCAAAGTCCATTTTTTATTCTTATGCAAATAACCTAATTAATATGCACATTATACCTCACCATTAAGTGTGAACAATGCTCTTTACATACACTGTTATGATCAATTGTTTAAGCAAAATCACCACACCCACTTTCAAGAGCAACCACAGATAAAAATGATTTTCATTGCTATGCAAATAAGCTAATTAGTATGCACACACATTCCCTAACCATGCACAAATTAACAGTACCAATGCCCTCTACCATTGAACCAAGATATTATCTCAGATTAATTTTGTATGAAAGTCTATTGTTATGCAAATAACCTAATTAATATGCATTCTATAACTCACCATTGAGTGTAGACAATGCTCTTCATATATATGATCATATTTGTAAACAAAATCCCCACACCCACTTTATATATTAAGAGATATCATAGATACAAATATTGTCATTGTTATGCAAATAAGCTAATAAGTATGTACACACAACCCCCCAATCATGCTTAACTGAACAGTACCAATGACAACTACAAGTGTATCAAGTACCAGGTTAAATAATTTCTACCAAAGTCTATTGTTGTGTAAATAACCTAATTAATATGCACTATTACACCTCACCATTAAGTGTGGACAATGTTCTTCACATGTATGATCATTTATGTACACAAAATCCCTACTTCCGCTTTAATTTTAGACATATCATAGATACAAATATTTTCATTGTTATGCAAATTCACTAATTAGTGTGGACACACAACTCCCAAATCATGCTTATTTTTACAGTACCCATGTCCTCTACCCCTGTGCCAAGTTACATTAATGTACATCATTCATAACTTATGCACTCATGAATGTTAAACATTTTGTACAAAAGTTTATTGTTATGCAAATAACCTAATTAATATGCACACTTCACCTCAACATTAAGTTTAGACAATGCTCTTCATATACATGATCATTTGTGCAAACAAAATCCCCACATCCACTTTAATTTAAGCGATATCATAGACACAAATATTTTCATTGTTATGCAAATAAGCTAATTAGTATGCATACACAACCCCAAATCATGCTCACTTGAACAGTACCCCTATGCCAAGTTATGAAAAAGCTTAATTAAAAACTGTAACCAAAACTTTACCCTGACAGATATTTTCATTGTTATGCAAATAAGCTAATTAGTATGCACACACAAACCCCCTATTATGCTTATTTGAACAGTACCCATGTCCTCTACCCATATGCCAAGTCACATGAATGTACACCTTCATAAGTTATAAAAATTCTAAACGAAAACTTTAACTAAACTTTGAACCTGACAAATATTTTCATTGTTATACAAATAAGCTAATTAGTATGCACACACAACCCTCTAATCATGCTCATTTGATCAGTACCCATGTCCTCTACCCCTATGCCAAGTCACATAAATGTACACCATTCATAATTTAAGTCATGTAAACTTTAACCCAAATTTTAACTGGACGTGGCGGACGCCAAAGTCAACGCCAACGCCGGGGGAAGTAGAATAGCTTTACTATTCTTCGAATAGTCGAGCTAAAAATTGCACTGGTAAATTAGGCTTCCATCAGCCATTGCTGCCATTGGGAAATCTCCTTGAATTGTTGGGGAATATCTGTAAATTTGCTACTGCAACTGCTGAGTTTCAAGCTTTTCTACATGAGCATAGCTCTTCCACATGAGCATAGCTCTTCCACATGAGCATAGCTCTTCCACATGAGCATAGCTCTTCCACATGAGCATAGCTCTTTCACATGAGCATAGCTCTTCCACATGAGCATAGCTCTTCCACATGAGCATAGCTCTTCCACATGAGCATAGCTCTTCCACATGAGCATAGCTCTTCCACATGTCATCATGACATCCGTTTCTTCTTCAAAACATTCACAGACAAATTGAAAAAAAAGTTGTTGTGCCAGTATTTAATATTTTTATTCTTCAAGTTTGTTGTTTTCACTCCTGCGTCAGTCACATTCAACACCTGTTGTGGGCATACTGTACCTGCATAAGACGATACATTTGTGCCCTGTGTGTGCACTATGAGATAATATTTTTTGGTGTTGATCACTTTCAAAAAAAAATTCACTGAAAAATATTTATCACCACTATCTTAGAGAAAGTATTTCATTTAAATCATTTTCCAGAAACGTGACTCTACATCACTTTACAAAGTTAGCTAGATTTCTTTCACATAATAAATCAAGTGTCAGCCTGACAAATGAAAAGAGTTATTAAGGTTTTGGACATGTAGAGGACAACTTTACTTTGACTTGAACTTACTGAAAACCATGAAAAAGGCAAAACAATACACCAATAATAAGAATTGACCATTTATCAGCTTTTTTTTTTTAATATGATTTTTCAGACTGTAATATATGAATGTGTTTTTTTTTTTAACAAAAACCTTGTTTTTAAATATTAATTTTTAAGAGAAGTGTAATTCTATAAATTTTGAATTACCCACAGATCTCAAAAGGTAGTGTAGTAGGTATTGAATACTGTCTTATTTATGATGCAAAAATGTTGTTTTTAAATCTTTTCAGTCATTTCAATAAATATTGTAAAATTTGAAATTGAAGAATTTTTTTAAATAATTTTCAATTATAGTTCAAAGAGTTTTCAATCAAATTACCATGCATGACCACAGACCTTCAAAATTTTATTCACCATTTCGGTATTGATGGACAAAGTGAATACTTTTGTCCCTGTTTAATGTACTTTTCATGATGGACATGAAATGTGATTTTGTCCCTTTTAATGTGATGTCACAACTTTTGTCCCTTTTAATGTCTGATTTCAGTCCCTTTTCTACAAATATCTAGTGGAAATTTGAAATTAAGGGAATAATTTGAAATAATTTTCTTCACCTTTTTCTTCACCTATCATATTCAAATGACCATGCATGACCACAGAATAAGACCCTTGAATATTTTATTTACCATTTCGTCCCTTTTAATGTTTTCTTTCATATAAGATGGACAAGTGTGACCCCAGACCTCAACCATTTCGTCCCTTTTAATGTTTTCTTTCATATAGTTGGACAAGTGTGACCCCAGACCTCAACCATTTTGTCCCTTTTAATGTCCCCTTTCATATAAAATGGACAAGTGTGACCCCAGACCTCAACCATTTTGTCCCTTTTAATGTCCTCTTTCATATAAAATGGACAAGTGTGACCCCAGACCTCAACCATTTTGTCCCTTTTAATGTCCCCTTTCATATAAAATGGACAAGTGTGACCCCATACCTCAACCATTTTGTCCCTTTTAATGTCCTCTTTTATATAAGATGGACAAGTGTGACCCCAGACCTCAACCATTTTGTCCCTTTTAATGTCCTCTTTCATATAAAATGGACAAGTGTGACCCCAGACCTCAACCATTTTGTCCCTTTTAATGTCCTCTTTCATATAAAATGGACAAGTGTGACCCCAGACCTCAACCATTTTGTCCCTTTTAATGTCCCTTTCATATAAAATGGACAAGTGTGACAACCTCAACCATTTTGTCCCTTTTAATGTCCTCTTTTATATAAGATGGACAAGTGTGACCCCAGACCTCAACCTTTTTGTCCCTTTTAATGTTCTCTTTTATATAAGATGGACAAGTGTGACCCCAGACCTCAACCATTTTGTCCCTTTTAATGTCCTCTTTCATATAAGATGGACAAGTGTGACCCCAGACCTCAACCGTTTTGTCCCTCTTAATGTCGTCTTTCATATAAGATGGACAAGTGTGACCCCAGACCTCAACCATTTTGTCCCTTTTAATGTCCTGTTTCATATAAGATGGACAAGCGTGACCCTAGACCTCAACCATTTTGTCCCTTTTAATGTCCTCTTTCATATAAGATGGACAAGTGTGACCCCAGACCTCAACCATTTTGTCCCTTTTAATGTCCTCTTTCATATAAGATGGACAAGTGTGACCCCAGACCTCAACCATTTTGTCCCTTTTAATGTCCTGTTTCATATAAGATGGACAAGTGTGACCCCAGACCTCGACCATTTTGTCCCTTTTAATGTCCCCTTTCATATAAGATGGACAAGTGTGACCCCAGACCTCAACCTTTAAGTAAGGCTAACAGCTGTTTCATCAGTAAGAAACACACAACACTTTTACAGATGCAAGTAACAAAATAATACATTTTAAATATTCTTTTCCTTTTCTCCCACCTTTCAACCCTTACTCTACCACGTGGCGGTATTATTGCCTTTTGGGTGCCCCATCTTTGGCCCCTGTCTCCCGAACTCATTTTCAAAAAAAGCTGGTAGTGTAAGGGTTAAACACCAATTCCAATTTATTAGTACTAAGATGCCAATACAAATTTGAGAATTATCTGTTCGGACTATAAAACACAACAAATTACACTCTCCTTAGTCTGGAGAATCGTTTGTACAGAAAGAATTTTCAAAAGCATGAAAGACTCTGAACTGACAAGTGAATCATCTGTAACATACATCACAAGCATTGTACACATCTTGGGACAAGCTTAAGCATCATCAATCTATTCTTGACCTAATAGATAGCTCCTATATGTGTTAAGTGTACTATAGTGCAATGCTTAAAGGTGTTTTGACATGTAGAGAGTGACAAGTTACTTAATTAGCAAAAGATTTCATCATAATTGATTGAAAAATTAACCATTTCACAGCATTTTGAAATCTCAGGCATCAATATGCAAAATTGTGATGTATACAAGTGACCTTGGTGTTTTCTTCGTGTAAATCTTTTGTTTTTCAGATGTCCACCACAATTGTTTAAAGTGGTGCAGCAAGTTATGACTTTAGGTTTGAGTCTTTACCAGTGCCCCAAATTAGCAAAAGCCCACAATAAACCGGGGCTAGTTGATGGGCTAGCACAATCTCCATCATTCAAGCCCATCGGGCTAGTCATATAATCACAAAATTCCAGTATGTTTATGTCAGAAATAAAGAAGAAAAAAAACTTGGTGGAAATTTTAGTCAGTCTAGTTAAGTGTGAGGTGAGAAAACCTGAAAGGCTAGTGATAAACAAATGCTAATTAATTTTCATTAGTATTATTTGATCCCCCTCCCCTCCCCCAACAAAACAATCTAGTGTTTTGCACCCCCAATCATAAGACTTTCACATTTTGATCAAAGATGGTGTAGCACTTTTTGGTAGAGGGTGGGTAAAGTTGTTAGACAAAGTACGAACTTGGAAGTTTAACTCAAAAACTAAATGCTATTTTAAAAATTCAACAACTTGATCTGCTCAGATATTAAGACTTTTACAATCAATTAATATAGAAATTCCTACATGTACATAGCCCTTTGAAGGTATATGGACAGGTAGCAACCACTTTGCATAGATTGATCCAAATGCCCTTTGTAAACACTCACCACAAAGGTATATGGACAGGTAGCAACCACTTTGCATAAATTGATACAATACCCTTCATAAACACACACCCCAAAGGTATATGGACAGGTAGCAACCACTTTGCATAAATTGATACAATACCCTTCATAAACACACACCCCAAAGGTATATGGACAGGTAGCAACCACTTTGCATAGATTGATCCAAATGCCCTTTTAAACACTCACTATCAAGGTATGTGGACAGGTCACAACCACTTTGCATAAAATGATACAAATGCCCTTCATAAACACTCACCATAAGGGTATATGGACAGGTAGCAACCACTTTGCATAGATTGATACAAATGCCCTTCATAAACACTCACCACAAAGGTATAGGGACAGGTAGTAACCACTTTGCATAGATTGATACAAATGCCCCTCATAAACACTCACCACAAAGGTATATGGACAGGTAGCAACCACTTTGCATAAATTGATACAAATGCCCCTCATAAACACTCACCACAAAGGTATATGGACAGGTAGTAACCACTTTGCATAGATTGATACAAATACCCTTCATAAACACTCACCACAAAGGTATATGGACAGGTAGCAACCACTTTGCATAGATTGATACAAATGCCCTTCATAAACACTCACCACAAAGGTATAGGGACAGGTAGTAACCACTTTGCATAGATTGATACAAATGCCCCTCATAAACACTCACCACAAAGGTATATGGACAGGTAGCAACCACTTTGCATAAATTGATACAAATGCCCCTCATAAACACTCACCACAAAGGTATATGGACAAGTAGCAACCACTTTGCATAGATTGATACAAATGCCCCTCATAAACACTCACCACAAAGGTATATGGACAGGTAGTAACCACTTTGCATAGATTGATACAAATACCCTTCATAAACACACACCCCAAAGGTATATGGACATGTAGCAACCACTTTGCATCAATTGATACAATACCCTTCATAAACACTCACCACAAAGGTATATGGACAGGTAGCAACCACTTTGCATAAATTGATACAAATGCCCTTCATAAACACTCACCACAAAGGTATAGGGACAGGTAGTAACCACTTTGCATAGATTGATACAAATGCCCTTCATAAACACTCACCACAAAGGTATATGGACAGGTAGCAACCACTTTGCATAGATTGATACAAATGCCCTTCATTAGCACTCACCACAAAGGTATAGGGACAGGTCACAACCACTTTGCATATATTGATACAAATGCCCTTCATAAACACTCACCATAAGGGTATATGGACAGGTAGCAACCACTTTGCATAAAATGATCCAAATGCCCTTCATAAACACTCACCACAAAGGTATACCGACAGGTAGAAAGCACTTTGCATAAATTAATACAAATGCCCTTCATAAAAACTCACCACAATATATATGGACAGGTAGCAACCACTGTGCATAAATTGATACAAATGCCCTTCATAAACACTCACCACAAAAGGTATATGAACAGGTAAAAAAGGTATATGAACAGGTAGCAACCACTTTGCATAAATTGATACAAATGCCCTTCATAAACACTCACCACAAGGGTATAGGGACAGGTCACAACCACTTTGCATGGATTGATACAAATGATACCTTGAATGAAATGTTCAGAATATTAAAAGGAATATATTTATGGCAAAATCACTACCTGTCTATATACCTTTAATAAATTGTCCATATTTATGGCAAAATCTTTCCATATACCTTTAATGAAATGTTCAGAATATAAATAAAAATATATATAGAATATATATATATAATCTATATATTATAATCTATAAATCTCACATTCATTATTCAAATGTCCCACTGCATTCCACACATTTCACACTCTCTATCTATATATATATACATATATATATATATATATTTATATATATATATATTTAATATATATATATATATATATATATATATATATATATATATATATATATATATATATATATATATATATATATATATATATATATATATATATATATATATATATATATATATATATATATATATATATATATATATATATATATATATATATATATATATATATATATATATATATATATATATATATATATATATATATTATATATTAAAAGGAACATAGGGACATATGTATGGCAATATCTGTACCTGTCCATATACCTTTAAAATATTGATGATGGAACTGTATTCTGATTCTGTGAATAACAGTCAAAGGTCTATTGACTGCAGTTGAGTAACCTATTTGGAAAATTTACATATTTTCAGAAGAGTCTTTGAATTTTGGAAGTAGTTCTTTTGTTTACAACTTATGACTAATCAAAGTTTGAGGAATTACCAAAATACACTCAATTTGTGATGTATGACTAAAGCCACAGTTAAACAAAAATCGGCTTACTCTGTAAATTTGTTTCCTTACCCTCAGTCACTGGAAATGATATGAAGTTTTATCAATCATTGCTGGAATTTTACAAAGGATATGGTAAAAGAATCAATGAAAATTATGGTCAAAATTTTCTGCTAATACTTAACTTATAGAAGTTAAATCTCTCCCAAATTGATTATTCAAAAAAAAAATCCCAATTAAAAGGTGTGAGGGCATCTTTTTGCTAAATCATAGAACAATTGAAATAAAGATCCAATTTATGATAATCTTGTCATTGAAAATTAATCAAATATTCATTACTGATAATTAATGTTTATTCGATCATTTGTATCAAAGGTTTACAAACCATTATACGCACAAAAAGTGTGTTTTAACATTCTTAAGACTAACTGTATATTGCGCCCTCATGTTGCTGCCATGGGCTCCTTTAACAATCTTTCTTACCTGCTGACATATTAACGGTTCACAGTCTGCTACGTAACACCTTGAACTACCGTCGTTACAAACACACTTTGCGCATTTAACTGGATTCCATTCTGCCCCATGCTGATAGGTCGATCCCCTATATGTACATGATCCTGAAAGAAAATATGAATATTCATGTTTGGGTCATGACCTTGAGGCAAGATATTCATCAGTGGTAAAGAATATGTGTAGATGCACTTTGCTATTCTGCTAACTATTTCTATTTTCCCCAATCAGCCCCCCCCCCCACTCCACCTCTTAAGAGAATAAGATATTAAAGTAGTTTTATCACCATTTTGTTTCTTTCTCATTTATATTGATGAGCTTGCTTGAGCACAGAACAAAATTTGATCTTTTCAATGAATGAATTTAAAGTTTACCCCAAATACCTGATTAATGGTTAATAAAGCGTTGACTTAGAACATTGTTACAGGATTGGGAGATAATTGGAAGGAGGGGGGAATGAGGATGTATTCAATATAGTCAAACACAATACTAATGTCAGATACGGTCAACAGGTATAGGTCTACTTGCTGCAGTACTCATATAGTCTTGTAATGAATTCATGCATCCAGATGCCCTAACATTATTATGCCTTTAGTGCCAACATTTTCTCCCATCAGCCCTCACATACTTTAAAAATTAAAACATCTGCACATGATTTCGCTCAGATTTAATACTGGCATACATTTCCTGTTATATTGAATGCTCCAGGGGAATGTTAAGCTCATTTAAACTTTTATTCCTGAAATAAACATTCCCAGACTCCAAAGAATAGTAATTTCAAAGCCAGCCCGCAGCAGACTTTGTGTAATATCTGACCCCAATTGATGGCAAAACAACCAACAATGCCACCAATGATTACTCATTTTACTCTAATAGGATTCAGGAGTGTAAGTGGCAAAGCAATGAGTCTTTACTTCCACAGCAGATTTCAAGAAGGTTCAAATGGCAAGGGACGTAAATGTCACGTCAATCATTAATGTTGACTTTGTCAGGCATGAATGTATGATCTACATGAAAAGCAACATACAGAAAGTGGAAGGTGCTAAATTTTTTCAAAGCTTCTTTTTCAGGTGTACTGTTGATAGTGCAGCCTAGTTTGTCTTGATCTAGCCAAACATTACATCATTAACCATTAGTTTTCATCAAATTTATATCAGAAAACTGGCAGCATACCAGCAATTATTCTGCCCTCTTTCCAATTTTTTTTTTCTTTTTCTGTTCCCCTTCAGGTAGCATGGAACTAATTAGGTATCACTCCGCCATCCAAAAATGAGAACCCTAGAGAAAAAGGCTAATAAAAATATTTTTGAGAGGTCCCATGTCATGGGACAGGAAGCTGAGAAGTTGAAAATTACAGGACTGGTAGAGAATAGGACTTGACTAGGCATATCCAAACTTGACGAGAGTTGTTTCAGTAAAAGTTTCATGGGAACTATTTTACCATGGACCCACACCAAAATTTGAGTGATTTGGTGAGGGTGTATAACACCTCTTCACTTCAGCCTAAAAAAAAGGGCCAAAACCTCTGGTGAATCCCTATTAAAAGTAATAGATGGTACTTTTTTAAAAACATTACAAAATATCCCAAATCTATAACATTCTGGTACAAAAAGGACCCCGAAATTGACTCTTTCAGCATAGGCTTCGATGGGGCAAATAATTAGTTCTGTGCTACCTTCACCCAATTTTGTCCACATTTTCAAGCTTTTAAGCATTTTTTGAGACACATAGGTGGGGTCCTGCATTCAATTGGGGAAATTTTTGGAAAATATACTTACTCCTGATGATGACCACCCCTGAAGTACTCCAATGGAGCTGGACCCCCCCACCTAACTTTAGGTAGGCAAATTCTATTTTGTAACACCCATCAAGTGCTTATAGTAAATGCAGTTTGACCAATACTTTTAGCATTCAATTGTAGCAAGTGTTTATAGTAAAGGTAAAATGAATACCATTTTTGGAAAATATACTTACTCCCTGGCCTAATGCATGTTGGGCAACACTCTCCAGGTACCCCCTGAAGTACCTCCCCTGGTAAACATTGAATTGAAGGACAAGTTACGTTTCTACATGTTACTTGGCTGGCACTGCAGAAACACTCCCTGCATGGAGCTGGACTCCACTGTGTATTATGCTGCGGAGAAATGAACAGGAAATGTAACCATATTAGTGATCAGAATGATAAGAGGTGAAATCGCCATATGCAGATTGGTTGAAAGTTTAACAAATTTCACGATATATTAAAAATAACACCTCCACCATACATACATGTAGCTCAGGTAGTTTGGCCGTTAGTATGAAACTTATTTTCAAACCAATAAGTATGGGATCGAGTGATGATGGATTCATTTATTTTAATTTTTGATTCCTCTTTTTTCTCTCATTGTAATTTTCATCCAGTGACTATTATTATAGATTTATCTTACTAATCTTTCACTTAAAATTTTCCTTTCCGACAAACACGCTGAAAAGTTTCCTGCATCAATATAAAATTATGCACTATACATAAAACTTCACACCCACACACAATGCAGTGTATAAATGCTCTGTATGTTTGTACTGTGCATATAAACACTACGTTGTGAACAGGGATCTTGTGCGCTCCACAACCAGAAGTAACGTTAAAGTTCTCATCACACGCTTTTACTGAGCCAAGCTTCCCTCTTTAAGATGTTCCCTATGGCAAGCTCACTATTACTCATTTTAAACTCACTGCAAACTCACACTTGGAACCTTTACTATAGTTGGCAGAAGATAATAGAGTTAATATGAAGGTGCAAGCCTGGAAGGCGGGAAGGAGGGGGGGGGGGGGGGAAATCACTTAAAATCAAAAAGATAATCATTAATAATTGCATCAATACTTTCAAGAAATATTCCCATGGATTTCCATTTTTTTTTATATATGATAGAGAAAATTTATAAAAACAAACTGGTGAAAAAACTATGTTAATATCTTATCCACTGAGAAGTTATAACAATTTAAAATAAGAAAAATGATCTTAAAAAAACACCTTGTACAGTATATGTCCTTCAGCTTGGTGATGTCATTAAGGCAAATCCAGCACAGCTCTTATGTAATTCTTATAAATTTTATCACACTTTTTGTACATTCTTGAACAGCTTTTTGGTTCATTATAGAGATAGGGTTGAAATATATAATTTACAAGAAAAAATTTTGTTTTATAAGCATTACACTTCAGTTTTCTCCTTTTCTATGCAATAATTTACAGATTAGACATGGACAAAGATCAAAAAATGTATTTTGTTAATTTGAAGATGTATGTAATTTGTCTGTTACATATATGTATTATCATTTGCAAAAAATAAATTGTGTAATTGTCATATCATCCATATATTTATCTGTAATGCAAAAGCATGTCCTTACTAGCTGCCCTCGTTTGTTTGTTTGTTTGATGAGGGCTTAACGGCACCACGACAACGAGGGTCAAACTGTGCCTGAGTGGTCAGATCATTCTAGAGGTGGGTAGGAAAGGCAACAGGGGGAGAATGAGAGAATTCAAGAACAAAATGTCAGAAAGCTGTAATCAAGAGAGGAGGCGCATGGTTGTCTGCCCTCATAAATAGTGTGATTTACTACCATCATCTCAATTAAACTGCCCTTTAATATGCTGTTACACACCCCCTGCTATATGATATGTCCTCCAACCCTTTGATATTACATTGTGCCTCATATTTTTTTACAATCTTTCTGATTCAACTAAATAAATTACGCTGCTTGTAGTATCCACATGGTTTGATGCACTGCCTGTTAACAGACAAAGACCTTTCCTTTTATGTAAAGAAACTTTACACGCATGTCCCATTTACAATCTTATACATTACACAAGAAACTACATGTGCAGTCATAACTTTACCTGACCACCCCATTAATTTTCACAACTCTGTCAAACAATCTGTATATCAGTGTGCAATCATTTGAACCTGAAGTAAATTCCCAACCTCCCAACTTCAATCTAACATTACATGTATAAACCCATCCTACAGGATACCTAAATCAAATCAGTATTTGTTTGAAATAAGTAGCTCAAACTAGGTCGTATCTTCTCTTAAAATCCATTCTTTTTAAATGAAATAAAAACTTGTCTTCTGAAGTGGACAGACTATTCCTTGTAAATTAAGTGACCCGAGACCCCCTCTCTGACCTATCAAAGCTAAAACTTTCACAGTTTACAATTATGAGTGGCAAAAGGACATAAATATGTCAATGGTATCTTCACAAGGGGCACCATCTTTCCCTGGTGCCCCAAAACTGTTTACAACAAGTCTCTCATGCTTGATATACAAAATGCCAACTTTGACAGAGGGCTTTTGTTATTTTTTACCCTTTTTTTTTAAATTTTTTACAAGCTCCTGATTTACTATAACCTCATTACAAACTCTAAAGAAGTAGTAAATTCTATGTTCCAGAAAGAATGTTCCTGTGAATTTTCGTATTCATTGATATGATGAGGACAGTTGGTTCTGTCATCATGGAAGTAGAAGAGGCCTTTTCTGTTTGGTTTGTTGAGGCTTAAAGAGGCAAAATCGTCATATATGCACAATATTTAGAATTCCTTTCAAATTTTTTGATTGGTTGAAATTTTGCTGCGCGATTCGTTGTCTCATATTGCAAGGTATATAATTATTTAAAACGCCTTGAAGGTCACTACACGAGTTAGCCCACTTGGTTACGGCGATCGGAAGCATTTGTTTTTCTTATCAACAGTCGTGAGTTCGAGCACCGGTAGAATCGTTTATTGCGACTTTTACTTTCATCTTCTATTTTTCTCAGTAATTCTCATTTGGTGATTATTTTTGTAGTATTATAACACTAATATTTCACTTTCGCTTTCTGACAAACGCATTGAAAAAACACAAAAAACAAATTACCCGTCACAGTAACGTAATGCGCTGTGTATGTAACTCGGCACACACAACATACATGCGAGTGTCTAGGTGTACAAACCATGAAGTTCTCTTCTAACTCATGTACAAACAGACAGTGGATCGGATCTTGCGTCCACAACCGGAAGTGACGTCAAAATATCGCATCCCCCAATTTTACCGTATTTTAATGAGACGAGCCTCCCTCTTTAACAACAGTCAGAGTCAAAGGTGCCCAGAGGGTGTTAAACAATTAAGGCGCAAATGTTAGGGAAGAGATGATTGGAAAGGAAGGAAAGGATGGAGAGAAGTGCAAATATTAGAGGAAATAATTTGTAGAAGAAAAGGTGGTACGAAGGAGAGAGGGAGAGGGATGTGAGATAGGAAAGGATGAGGTGTGGGGAGATTATATCAAGTGGAAAAGGTTGCGGTTGCTGTTGTGGTGGAAGGTGAGAATGTTGGAGGGGGAATTGTTCTTGAAGAAGTCGGAAATAGTGGTGGCAGGGGATAGGAAAGTTTTGGAGTTGGCGTAAATGGGACAGATTAAAGAGGATATGAATGATCAGGAGATTAGTATTGCAAGTGGGGCAGATAGGTTTGGAAGAGCCAGAAAGGAGGTAGGAGTGGGTGAGATAGGTGTGGTCTTGGCAAATGTCGGTGATGACCACATCCACTCTGTGATTGCAACTTAGTAGGGGAGGGTTAATGCAGGTGATGACCACGTTCTCTCTGCGATTGCGACTTAGTAGGGGAGGGTTGATGCCTACTTTGGGATTGATAGAGGACATTTAAAGAAACAAATGGTGGAACAACCATCTTTAGTATTTCATTTCATTTCAGTGACTGGTGCAGTAAACAGTGGGAATGTCATAATTGCAGTTCCAAAACAATTTTTTGCATTTATTTAAAAACTAATTGCCTCTTTCTAACTTATTGGAAACAGTTTTTTGTTTAATTATTGAGATGGGGAATGACTGTATGCTTTGCCCATCTGCTCATTGACCTTACAATGTAAATAAAAGAAGTACACTAGACAAAGGTCTACATAAAGAATCAATTTGATATAATAATTATATACCAAGCAGGATTGTTTTCCATCAAAATACATTTTTTTTTGGTTTATTCATTAAGTTAGAGAAATTCTTTCTCAAATCAAGTATGTAGTAGCTGTCTATTTTCTTTTCTCTTAACAAAAAAAAAAATATTTACAAACATATGCAATCCATTTACAAAACTTAAAACATGAGAAATTCATAACTTGAAGTTTTACAGAGCTATCAAATATCAGTTGTTCTTATAAATATACTACAGGCTAAACAATCTACTGGATTTATATCATTTATCAGGTTGAATTGTCAATAAACCATTACAATCCATTTCACTTTTTTTTAGTTTAAATTGTCCTGTTGGCATAAATGGATAATTGCATGCAACATTGACTGCAAGAATTATGGGGCAAATGATCCATTCCCATATATTCCACATTAACAAAGTAATGTATGACCACCCATAAAGCCTTGTCCTAATACCTGACACAAACCTTACCTTTTTAAGTTGATAAATGATACACTTATACCAGGGAGCTCAAAGTAACCACTCCCTGCTCATACAACAATAACCAAGCAAGCACCTAAAAGCAACATTTAAAAAACTTTTCTTGTTATTCACTGTCTGGAAGGCAACATTACCATATTGGCATATAATTGGACTGGCAAGCAAATGATAGGTCACAATGCATGCAAATGGCATAACTATGAGGGGGGGGGGAGGAAGCCACCCCCTGGCCCAGGCCCTAGAGGGGAACCCCATAAAATAAAATACCATTATATCATAATAGCCCCACTCGTCCCCGGCCAGTGGAGCCCTAGCTATGCCACTGAATGCATGATCCTGTATATTTTTTTCTTGTTAGCCCTTGTTTGATTGAAAATGGGTAGCACATGTCACTTTGGGATCTTTAATAACCGATGCCTGGTTTGACAAGAGTTATTGTTACACTTGAAAGAGCTGACAAGGAGAAACGATTTAAGCTTGGAATAAACTCTATGTTAAAGGAGCACCCGACCATGGTCTGAATTTAGTATCAAAGGTCTTAATCCCTAAGTACGCAGCAGGGGACACTGTCACCCATTGTACAGTGGATTTATAGCACTATACAAATGTAGTATCCTAGAAATAACAAATTAAGTATTATTTAAAAAAATCTTCAAAACTCTTATTTCAAATAATGCACCGAAAATACTTTAAATATAAAGGGAGATACTTACACCCACTATTTCTCCCAAATAATTACAATAACCAGCGCCGCTGCTGCAGTCTGGGCAGCATCTGTTGGCTTCTATCTTAAGATGTTCCCCCTGCAAGAAAAAAACAAAAGAAGAAAAACTTCAAATACATTTCTGTAATTTCTTAAAGGAGCATAAATAAAAACATCAAATAAAAAAACATCAAATTATTAAAAGATGCTGAAATTTTTCATATGTAAATACATCCCTAGATGACACTGTAGATGCTGACAATTTTTAAACTGTGCTCAAAATCTGCCATCTTTTGATTGAAAATTATTTTCTAAATTTCATTTATGTTTGTTTGATGATGGCTTAACAGCACCAAAACAACTAAGGTCAAATTGTGCCTGAGAGGTCAGATCATTCTAGAGTGAGACAGGAAACAGGGGAGAATGAGTAAATTGTAAACAAAAGGTCCATGATCAAAATCTGCCATCAAAGTTTTAATTAAGAATTATTTTTCATTTTAACTTTGGAAGAACATTTAATGAAGAGAAGCTATAGACTTCAAACTAAGGTGCTATCTATTGAAGATTGTATTTTAATGGTTAGGATGCGCTATGATCAATTTAAACAATGCTAATTCCAAAATTTATGGCATTGGTTTTATTTGTAAAAATCATGTAAATTGGCAAGGTTGAGGAATGCAGATGATAAGTTCTGGTGCCAATCCAATATTTTAATAACTAGGTCCAAAATGTGATATGCAGAATGGTATCGTTTAGATATTTTTACTGTTTCAGAAAAATAATAAAAATATTTATTACACCAAAATATTTGTTGAAGAGTCACAAAGAGCTAGTGAAGGAGAATAATATTATCTGAAATTTGAAATAAACGAGGCGTCAAGGCTGGTCTAACCAGAAACTTTAACAGCAAAGATAAAAATTGTTAATGTGGGTGCGTACACCACTTTCCATCTGCTGAAGTAATCTTGCAACCTGAATCTAAATAGGTTAAGGTGAAGGTAATGGGAACTTATAGTATAGTGCACATTTCTGAATGAACATCCAATGGTGCTTCGCAAACATGGCAAACTTACAGGTTAAGTCAGCAAAAATCCTTCTGAACATGAATGACAACTGAGCGTAACAAGTACGGGGAAAAAACAGTTAACAGGTTTAGTAGGCTAAGTTTATTAGGCAAAGTTTAGCTTTGAAACAGTTTAGACTTGGTGAATGTATATCGTTGTCTGGCAGTCTGGCGGTAAAGCATTTCAATCTTTTGGTGTTTAGGCAGTTAGGAAAAGAAGGAGTATTTACATTCGTTTCAGCATACAGAACGTGGAAATTCCGATATCATTATTATTTCTTGTATTGATTATACGTTTGGGATGTTGTTATCATTACCAATGGTGATGATTGTTATTGATTCTACATAGCATATGGAAGCAGGTGTTCTTTCTTCTTGTTTTTAAAAGGAGCCATTCTAATTTATGACGTCTTTATTTATTGTATTTATTCTTTTTTATGATAAATTAATTAATACGTACATCACCTTGTTATCTTTCTTTGCTTTTTATTTTTGAGGAAACTGACTGAGGGCCAGTTTTAGATTAAGGTGGACAGACTTGCACGCATGCTTTTTTATTATCATGGTAAATTGTTAAATTATTAACATAAAATTGAAATTTTGTTCGATTTTGGCAATAGTTCCTAAAAAATTCACAAAACTGACAGTGTTTTCTTAGAAAGTGAAGATTTTTCCTGAAAATTGAAGAAAAAATTATAAACATGCAGGAAATTTCTTGAAAATGAAGATTTCCTGCAAACTGATGGGAGATTTCCTTTAAAATAATTAAAATTTCCTGAAAATAAAAAAAATTTCCTTAAAATGAAGAAAATTTCTTAAAATGGAAGAAAAATTTATGTAAATTCAAGGGGAATTCCCGAATATTTCCTATAATTTTTCCTAATTAGTGTGGGGCAGAAAAGTAAAGGCCTATTTTAAAATAGCATTGCTTTGAAATTTCATTATGGCTCCCATGCGCATATGGCCCTGATATTACAAAATTTCACCTTCATATCCAAAGGTTTTTTTGGTTCTATATTGTAGATTAAGCCCTTGAAAATTTTGGTTCAAAATTTAATTTTTTGGTCTGTTGATAAAAGCCTGAAGACTAATAAAAAGTGCAAATTTTGGGTCAATATTGCAGATTTTGGGGCCAAAATGATAGGTGTTTGGTCAAAAATGAGAGGATTTGTATTCAAACTGTAAAAGGTTTGGTCCAAAATTAACAATAACTCAGTTAATACGATTGCAAAAAATGCCACACACGGTTCATTTGATATTTCAGTTAATTATATTGATGGCTTTGACAGAATTTTGGGAGGTGAGGGGGGCCCCCAAATAGCCCCCTTAGACACGTCACTGCTTTCTTTATTTCTATCCATACAAAATAATTAAATGCCACAACAGCCCTTATTTTTAAGGGTGTTTCTTGTAGCTCATAAAAGCTGAGAGTACGGTCACATGATCTTGTGGTAACTAACTAGCTCAAAGTGAGCATTTTTTGTTTATTCCTTTATTCAGAACAACTCAAACCCTACTTAGAGAATTCCAAATTCATAACATAAACCCAATCTATAAACTTGGTTCTCTTCCATACTGGAATAGTTTTTTAACATTCCCAATACACCACCAGTTGACCAGTTGAGACATAGTAAAATGCTGTCTGTTGTCATCGAAAAGACTATTGAAAACAGATTTAGATGAACATGATTTCTTCATGGTACTTTGACCAATCAACTGCTGGGGGAATATTCCATATGTTATCCAACCAATCAGCTGCAGTTGTTCGAGAAAAAGTTGTAAAAACAATGCCGCATATATTAACTACGTGAAGCAATTGTGTGAAAGCATTTTAAAATAAATTGTCTCATACCGTATGTGAATTGTGCAGACAGCCAAGAATCCCAGGGATTTGATTGGTCAGAAGAGTCCTCCAGCATACGATTGGTCCATAATGGACATGTGAATTTCCACCATGTGACATTATTTAAATAAGTTTTCCTGATTTTACTGATTCATATTTGAAATGGTCTATTCTCACTCTTTCATACAGGTCTGTAACAGACAACAAGAGGCAGAAGACAACCAATTCACAAGTGTATCATGGTTGGGCATTTGGTGACCCTGGGTCACTAAATGTCCCAATGCCATGTGGTGATGCAGGATCATTGACCCTGGGTCACTAAATGTCACAGTGCCATGTGGTGATGCAGGATCAGTGACCCTGGGTCACTAAATGTCCCAGGGCCATGTGGTGATGCAGGATCAGTGACCCTGAGTCACTGAATGTCCCAGGGCCATTTGGTGAGCAGGATCAGTGACCCTGGGTCACTAAATGTCCCAGGGCCATTTGGTGATGCAGGATCAGTGACCTGGGTCACTAAATGTCCCAACCAAGTGTATAAAGTGTACTTATAAGCTTGCATCAAAAGTATTGCAACAATTTTGAATAGTCACTGTCACCACTTTAGATATATGGCAAAATGTGTCAAGGAATTATTACAATAATATTTCTTTTACCATTCCTATAACCACATCCCGTAGTATAAACATAATGTATAATCAAGACATAATTCGCCTCTCCAGACTACTGAATCTGCCACAACACATTTACGACACTTGTCTGTTTTTACATCTCATAATTAAATCCTGCATTCATGTTCGAGAAGTTAACATGCCAATTCACAACTGTGACAGATGTACTTAAAAACTTCAGTCAAAAGTATTGCAACAATTTTGAATAGCCACTGTCCATTGTATAGATATAGAGCAAAATGCTATCTATTATCTAATGGAATTCTTATGACAATATTTTTTTGCATTTTAATTGCATAAGACTTCACAGAATCTGAGAATCAAGATTTAATTCACTTCTCCAGACTAATAAATTTGTTTGTTTGTTTATTTGATGAGGGCTTAACGGCACCACGACGAGATCAAACTGTGCCTGAGAGGTCAGATCATTCTAGAGGTAGGAAAGGAAAGGAAACAGGGATAGAATGAGAAAAATACAAGAACAAAATGTCAGAAAGCTGTGATCGAGTGAGGAGGTGCATGGGTGAAAAAACAAAGTAGAGAGAGGGGGTGGAAGAGGAGAATTAAATATGGTTGTAGAGGGATGCATGATGAAGGAGGAGATAATTTTATCCGTAGGGTTTTTCTGGAAGAACTCAGCAATTGAGTTGTGGTGAGCGAGGGAAGCTCTGGGAAGGTTGTACAGGGGGCAAGCAAGGAGAACTTGATGGACTATGAGGGTGCAATGGCAATTGATGCAGAGGGGTTGGAGGGGGAGTCAATAAGGGGGTGGGAGTGAGTAAAGTGGGTGTGACCTATTCTAAGACGGGTAATATGAATGTTGTCCATACGAGAAAGGTTGTTGATGGTGGGTTTGATCGGATTGGTGGGCTGGAGAGAGGTTGTTGATGGTGGGTTTGATCGGATTGTGGGCTGGATAACATGGAGTTTGGGAGTTCCACAAGGGAGTTCCAATTTGGGAGTTCCATAAGGTTTGCCAGCGGTCACAAACAAGGGAAGCAATAAGCGGTTTGATGTCAGAAAGGGTTTTGGGAAAAGGGGTAGGGGGAGGTTGAGGGCAAGCTTAGTGGCTGTAACAGCCCTTTCATTGCCAGGGATGCCAACATGGCTGGGTATCTAGAAGAAAAGAATACTTTTCCTGCAGAGAATGGGCAAAAGGAGTTTCCGGAGGAGGAGGTGGGAGGTGAAGTTATCCCATTTAAGATTGAGTAAAGAAGTAAGAACAGCCTTTGAGTCGGAAAAAATGGCAAAGTGACTGAGCCACTTTGCTGAGCCACTAAAGTTGAGTGGCTGAGCCACTCAAGTTGAGGGCGAGGAGAATGGCCTTTGCTTTGGCTGAATAGATGGACGAGTAGTCGGGAAGACTACTACTGAGGGTGATGTCTTGGATGACGGCAGCAGCAGCTGTCTTGTTGTCCTCCTTGGAGCCATCAGTATAGATGGAGGTGTAATTTAAAAGTTGGTCTTTGATTTGGTTGTGGAGATTGATGAAGAGGTTAAGGTGGGTTTGGGTTTTGTGATGAGTGAAGAGGCCCAGGTGAATAGAAGGGAGAAGGGTGGCCTAAGGAGGAAAAGTGGGCCAGGAGAAGGTGTCGAGAGTGGTGGGGTTGATGCTGTGATGGAAGAGGTCTAATTTAATGTGTAAGCTAAAGGGAAGGGATAGGGTTTTAGTCCTATCAAAGAGGGTGGAGAATTTAGGGTATCTAATGAGGTTGTAAACAGGATTCTGGGTGTTGGTGAGGACTCTAAAAGCATAGGAGAGGCTAAGCTTTCTACATCTAAATAGAGAAGGGGGTTCGCTGGCTTCAACATCAAGGCTGGTGATTAGGGGGGTCCTGTAGGCACCTAGACAAAGCCTGAAGGCTTCATTTTGGATGGCGTTGATGTGGTTGAGGTATGAGTTGTAAGCGGCACAGTAGACAATATTGCCGTGGTCAAGCTTGGCACGAATGGTGAGCCTGAAGATTTCGAGGAGAGCATGGCGGTTCGCACCCCAAGTGGTGTTGGAGAGGAGGCGAAGAATGTTGAGGGAGCTGTTGCACTTTAGTTTCAGGTTGGTGATGTGTTGCTTGTAGGAGAGCTTGGGGTCTAGACTTAGACCCAGGAACTTTGTGTGTTCAACTTTAGGGATGCGATTGCCATTAAGCACGAAGTTCGGATTGGGATGGAGGTTGTTGGAATGACAGAAGCGCAAGCAGTAAAATCTAAAATCGTTATTGTTGCACCAGAATGAATTTGACCAACACATTCACGACACTTTTCTGTTTTACGTTTCTTAATTAAATCCTACGCTCATGTTTGAGAAGTTAACGTGCCAAAGTTACATCTATACCTACACATTAAATCAAAGTCTTTATAGACTTGACTCAGTTGGGGGATATTGATTGATTGATTGATTGATTGATTGATCGATCGATCGATGGATTGATTGATTGATTGATTGATTGATTCAAACAATTATTCAAGCGCACTTTGATACAGAGTACAGATATATACAGGTATACAATATGATACCTACAATGAAACAAAAGATATTGATATATACATTCATTAAATACAGAAGTGGCTTAGGAGTGCCTTACAGGAAGTTAAAGTAACTTATAAGTGTGGCCTCCAGATATGTCTCCTTGTGAAAAAATTTGTGATGAAAGAGAAACATCAGGCAACAAAACACAACTGTATCACCACTAAGGGGTTTACTTTCCAAATTGTTTCAAATGTAATGTTTGCCTGTGCATCTTGATATTCAAAATATGACATGAATATAAAAGAATCTATAAAGAATCATTTTCCTCACAGGACGACTAAAAACTATTCAAAATTTCAAGCCACTTGTTTGCTTTTAAAGAAAAGCGCATACCATAAACCTCTCATCTTGAAATGTACCATACCAAATAATCTATGTATTACTGCAGGCATAGGAATGAAATGGAGGGACCATGAGCCCTATGCCTTTAAAGCAGCCCCTTTAATGCAGGTTAATTTCTGAGGGGTGCTCCACCCTGCCCCTATTAAGGAGAGATGCTCTACCCTGCCCCTCCTTTCTTCCACCCTGCCCTTTTTCACAAATCATCTACATTTTTTTCAAGAAAATTTTAGTTTGAAAATTGTTTTAATTTCCTTCTTTTGGTGGTGTTGATGCAGTTGCATTACTTACTAATTGATGACTCTAATATACATTTAAAATGCCCCAATTCATGCTGCATGGCCCTTGCTACCTTGTAAATGCACTTCTTTGTCATTAGTGGTAGAGCAAATTCTAGTTCAAGGTTCTTTGTCCTTGCCAACCTACAGTACCCCTTTCTGGTTCAAACTTCTTTGTCCCCTTTCTGGTTCAAGCCTTTGTTCTTGCCACAGTACCCCTTTCTCGTTCAAGCTTCTTTGTCCTTGCCACCACACAGTACCCCTTTCTGGTTCAAGCTTGTGTCCTTGTCACCCTACAGTAGTACCCCTTTCTTGTTCAAGCTTCTTTGTCCTTGGTACCCTACAGAACCCCTTTCTGGTTCAAGCTTCTTTGTCCTTGCCACCCTACAGTATCCCTTTCTGGTTCAAGCTTCTTTGTCCTTGCCACCATACCCTTTCTGGTTCAAGCTTTTGTCCTTGTCACCCTACAGTACCACTTTCTGGTTCAAGGTTCTTTGTCCTTGGTACCCTACAGTACCCCTTTCTGGTTCAAGCTTCTTTTTCCTTGCCACCCTACAGTACCCCTTTCTGGTTCAAGCTTCTTTGTCCTTGCCACCCTACAGTACCCCTTTCTGATTCAAGCTTCTTTGTCCTTGCCACCCTACAGTACCCCTTTCTGGTTCAAGCTAGGGGTTTTTAATTATTTTTTTTCAAGAAAAAAATACCTTAGCTTACATACACCTCATCCTACAAGTGGCTGCTTCATCTCTGTGGATGCATTTTAAATATATGCCTTTCCAGCAGGGCCGTCATTCACAAGTGGGGCAGAGGGGAAGGGGGAGAAACCCACATTTTGTTTTTTTGGTTTGGTTTGTTAATGTTTAACGGCACCGAAACAGTCAGAGTCAAATGTGCCAAGGTGTTAATAAATGGTGTAAGATTTAGGATAGTGAGGAAATGTAATGGAGAAAGAAAAAAAGGTTTGTAAGGGAGAAAAGGGGGAAAACAGAAAAAGAGAGAAGAAAAAAAAAGAGGTAAGTACTCAGTAAGGTTAGGTATAGAAAGGTGAGGGGGAGTTAAATGTGGTGGAAGAAGTTGTTGTTGCGGAGGAAGTTGATGTTTTGTTTTTAGCTCAATATCACGATACACACCCTGAATCCCAAAATTTTCTAGGCTACATGAGAAATATGTTATAAAAAAAAAACAACAATATACTCTATTTTATAATTCTCACAGGTCTGAAACTCCCCTTGGAATGTATGATCCTGCTGTCCAGACAGAACTCTTGAGGCAGGGTAATAGAAAGAATACCTTGAATTTCAATTTAAATTATGGATAACTCTTTATCTTCACTCAATTTAAATAACTCTATTTTTTACTTACTTTAGATAACTCTCAAGTCACTCATCCTTCACTCATTTTGAATAACTCTTATTTCCACTCTTTTGCGGATAATGCTCCTTTATCATTTATAATTGGGAAAATCCCTTTTCACTCTTCCCTGGATAACTCTGTATCTTTATCTCTTTTTGGATAACTCTTATTTTCCCTATTTTCTCTCTTTGTTTTCACTGCACACTTTATCCAAATGACAACTCCCTGATCCAGCCACTCTCAAAAGATACATAAACTAATAAGGTACTTATTAAAAACAAATTGACATGAGTTTTCTCTATTATCACAGCAGGACACATGTTGATTTCGGACCTCTTTAATTTTCCTAACAGCGGGATCATGGTGACACAGCAAGATGGGAGGGCAATATGATCATGAACAGATACAGCTAACAGCACAAGTAGCAAATGGCTTGGAGTATTTTTCTGATTGATCTCTCAATATATGGACTAACACATCTATCTACCAGTTTTTCTATTAATGGTACCTGCCATCTTTTCAATCTGTAGGAGGAGGTGGATAAAAAGTCTAAAAAATATAAAATGCACATACATATTGTGTTTTTCTTTCGAAGAGGCAATTTTATTTTGGTGGCCCAGGTAATTTTTCCAAAGGAGTTTGTAATAGCATGTTTGGTGGAGAAGGCATGAGCAATTTAAGTAGAAACATGTTCCCCTAGCATTTGGGACACTAACAAATCAATCAATCAATGAAATTTATATATCACTAAAACCAAACGTTTGCACTGAGGTGCGTTGAAATACAGGCAGTCACCTCTGGTAAGCTTGTTTGAATAGGTAGGTCTTTAGGTGTTTTCTAAAAATGGTGATAGTTGTAGCATTCTTGATAAGGATGGTAGTTCATTCCAAAGTTTTGGGCCATAGCAAGAAAATGATCTGTCTGCGAATATAACATAGAGTTTTGGGGTCATGAAGTAAAGTAGAAGATGTTGAGGATCTAAGGTGTGTTGGACTTTGTCGGACTGTAAGTAAATCTGAGATGCAGGTGAGAGTGAGGTTGTGGAGAGCTTTGAAGATCATGATGAGGACTTTAGAATCAATGCATTGTTTAACAGGGAGCCAGTGGAGGTTTACCAATTCAGACCACTTAATATGTTGAAGCCTTGCAATAAGGGACTTATCTACTCCTTTCAAAAGTGAATTACAATAGTCTAAACTGAAGGTTACAAGAGTGTGAATAGCTAATTTAGTTGCATCAAAAGTAAGCATCTTTCTCACCCTACTTATATTTATTAGGTGGTAATTGGCAGATTTGATAATATTGGTCACATGAGCAGACATTGACATGCCAGTGTCAAACATCACATCAAGCTTACAAACAGGGCTAAATTTGATAGGAACGCAATAGTCACAAAGGTCAAATTTAATTTTCCAAGCTGGCTCTAAACCTATCACCATCACTTCAGTTTTATCAGCATTGAGTTTAAGAAAGTGTTTGACCTTGAATTCCATTTACTCAATCCTGTAATTTGGTTACTGTTAGGTTGATACCTCCATAGTTGTTGAACAAACAGAAACGTAAATCTGTCATCGATATGCAGATTAAGATTAAACTGAAGGATCAGTTGTCCAAGTGGCAAGATGTATATGGCAGATAGCAGTGGTCCGAGTACTGATCCTTGTGGTACCCCAAAATGCAATGGTTGTGGAGATGAAAATGTGCCATAAATAAGAACCCTGGATTCTACAGCAGCGGCGGCTGAGATCTTGCCGAGAGATAAGATCTAAACCAGGAGAGTGAGATACCTACCCATAGCAAATTGAACTGTAAGCATCATGTAAACCATGCAAGCTTCCTGTAAGCATGATGTAAGCATCGTGTAAGCATAATTTTTTCTGAACAGGTTTTTAAAAATGCAAGCATCGTGCAAGCATTATGCAAGCAATCAAAATTGGAGCATTTCATATGCAAGCATTGTGCAAGCAAGCTGAATTTGAGCTATTTCACATGCAAGCATTATGTAAGCGGCCTAAATTTGAGTATTTCAAATGTAAGCATTGTGTAAGTCTGCTGAATTTGAGCAATTTTTCATGTAAGCATTGTGTAAGCAACCTGAATTGGAGTATTTCACATGCAAGCATTAAGTAAGTAACTCGAATTTGAGTATTTCACATGTAAGCATTGTGTAAGCCAGCTGAATTTGAGCTATTTTTCATGTAAGCATTGTGTAAGCAACCCGAATTTGAGTATTTCACATCCAAGGTCGCGCCCTACTGGAAAAATATGTCTGAAATTAATCAGAAACTCAACTGAAACAAGTCTGTCAGACTAATGAATAGGCTGGCAGATTTCTGCAGATGTGTGTTGATGTATATCAGACCTCCTTGCAGATCAAATTCAGATGTTAAAGCAGATCTGCAAAATATGCAGACTAAAATAGTCACCAACATATGATTAGATTGCAGACTTCTGAGGCGTCTGCCAAATGCAGACTACAGCTAGATCTGAGGTTAGTCTGCAAATGTGCACATCTAACTCTTATCTCTATTTCAAATATTACACAAGTTTAATAGTTAGAAGTTAAAAAAATATATGAAGTCAGATCTGAAATTAGTCTGCAAATGTGCGAATGTAACTTAAATCTGTACGTCTATCTGAAATTAGTTTGCAAATTGGCAGATGTAACTTTATCGAATTTTTCAGCATACATTAGAGATTGATAAAAAGCAATGTTCGATCTGGAGACCGAGTTTAACTTTTAACGCATGCAGACATTCAAAGTAAAAAACAGAAACTGTCCTTTTAGTTCTTGTAGTTTTATTTTGTTGAAAAATAACGTTACAGTAGCACACAAAACATCATACTATAGTACAACATATAAAATACGAATGGCAGAAGTTAGCTTTGATGGGGGGGTACATGTCTAATGACCTTTAATTGTTTTTATTCTACAACAAGCAAAACCAAAATCAGTGAAACATTTTAGAAATATGTAGCATCCTGTTTTCACTTTATCATAATCTGTTGCAGCGATTTCCTCTTTTAATCACTTATTTGACCTCTGACCTTTAATGTACATGACTCACACTATAGGGGGACAAACTTGTCATCATTTCACACCATCCTACCAAGTCAACCCAAGATCAGTTCCTGTTTCCCCAGCAAAGCAGACGCAAAATTTCCTCTTTTAATCACTTATTTGACCTCTGACCTTTGGGTACATGACCCACATACAGGACAAAATCATCATTCCACACCATTTTACCAAGCAAAACCAAAGATCAGTTACTGTTTTCTCAAAATCAAAACTAAGTTAGGGATTGGCTGCAAGACTCTCAACCCTGAGACGCTAGCAGCAATTAGAAGTGAGTGTTTAATATTTGTACTGTTGACAGGGGCATGGGGAGAAATCTGTTATCAGACATTTTTTCACCACTGATGGGCATTAGGCAGCATGATGGTAATCTCCTTTAGGCCAGCTTCTGTTGTTAAAATTACTTTTAGTCTTTAGTAGTGTTGTCATCATGACATGTTGATTATCGCAATAACTCTTTTCCCAAGACATGAAATATGCCTCTCATCACATATCGCCATACAAAAAACTAATACTCAACTACAAAATTTTCACGCAACTAGGCTAGGCTACTTCGTATATTACAATTCTAATGTTATGGTAGTCATTCATACAGTGTGATACAATTCTAACGTTATGGTATTTAATTTAAAAGTCAAGTTTATTAGTCAAAGTCCATTAAAACGTGCAAAAATATCATGAAACATAATTTTAAAAAACCTTAATTGAAAATCGTGCTCCTCCACCCCACACTGGCATAATCCAATGTAAGTTGGCAAAAAGAACCAAAAATTGGCCCAAAACATTCCTCTCAGGTTCCCTGTTATGATTCATAGTCACGTTGGCTGAATTACCACACACATGCGTGATTAATGTAATAGTTATGCAATCATGTCATCTCCTCAATCTGCAAATCATTTTTTCTTGTGTTCATCATAAAATAATGTTAGTAATTAAGAATGTGTGATGAGTCAGTTTTCTTTTTAAAAAGTATCGCGATATACCAATATATTGCGATATTTTCCCCCACGATAATCGATAAGTAATAGAGCCATATAGTGGCAGCACTAGTCTTTAGGAAAGAATGTCAGTTTGTTTACAATTATCAAATGACTGTAATTTCAAAGTGTTGGGCTTATATTCATTCACTGGAAGTTATGTTTTTTTTTTCAGAATTGATAAATAATCGACCTAAAGATGGTCTGACCCAACAAAGGTTTAATACAGATGGGGACAAGAAATCCGAGCCAGTAGTTCACTCTTACTGGTTCCGATGCTAATAGCATAAGGAACCTATGCTGGCATGTGGATGTATGTATGTATGTATGTATGTATGTATGTATGTATGTATGTATGTATGTATGTATGTATGTATGTGTGTGTGTGTGTGTGTGTGTGTATATGTATGTATGTAGGTGTGTATGTATGTATGTATGTATGTATGTATGTATGTATGTATGTATGTATGTATGTATGTATATATGTATGTATGTATGTATGTATATATGTGCGTGTGTGTATGTGACAGCGAGCTCATAAGCGTGATTTCTGAAGAACGGTACACCGGATTCATGTCATATGTGGTACACAGATAGCCCATGGTTCGTAGATATGACCCATTGTTTTTGTGGTGATGTCATGCATATAAATGATTAGGCGCAGGACTAAATATAAATATACTGAAATGCTCATAGTTTTACAACTGTATGTTCACTTTGTTTCATTTTGAGTGTAATTATGCTGTTAGCTAGAGTGTACATGCTCATGGTACAAAAAATTAATATGCATAGTCTGTGGGGCTTAACATGATTTTGTTAAAAAGAGCTTGTAAACACGGTATCTCAAGAATGGTAAACTGGGTTCGTGTCATATTTGGTACACATTCAGCCCATGGTCTGTAGAAGTGCCATATTGTTTTTGCCAAATTGTTTTCGGTGGTGATGTCATGCATGTTAATTAGAAGGTGAGGCTTAATGTGAAAATCCTGAAATGGTCATATTTTAACAATCACATGTCTGTTTTGTTTCATATTTTGTAGAATTATGATTTTAGCTAGTTTGTACATGTTCATTTTATAAAAACATTGAATTTCATTAAAATGCAGTGGGTGGGGCTTAATATGATTTTGCTGAAAGAGCTTGTATAAACATGATATCTCAAATAATTCATGATATGCAAGACATAACACTTGATACAAAATCAATCAACATGAAATAAAGCATCGAAACTGACAAAACCTTTGGTTGTGATTTTTAGAAATCCAAGCCAGCATTTGACACATTGAAGTTTGGTAGGGGCAATGAATTCAGTTGGGCTCTGCACTAAACATGTTAATGAAAAGGTAATTGCTATATAAGGTTAGGGTTGGTTGGTCAGTTAATAGGTTTTGTAGGTTACCATTGTGTCATAGCATGGAGGAGGGCTTTCATACATTATAAACCTTGCTACAGTTGTGCAATTTACCTACGTTTTATTATTAAGCCGTCCATTGATATTATGTGGTCTTTTGTAAACAGACAAAGGATGGACTGACTATAACCCCAGAGAAACTGTTTATGGTGTGCCTAGTGTGCCAAAAGTCTTGAAATTGACATACAGTATGCCGATTAAAATTGGATAAAATTAAACATATCACTCAGAAATTGTCATATCATCCAAAATCTAACATATGTTCAATTTATGCGAGATATGACGATTGCAATTCTCATTTGCTAAATTCGTCCAATGAGATTGCTCGAATCGACATATGTCAATTTCAGGAATTAAGGTACTAGGCCGTATTTTAAATTGTAAGCTCTTTTAATTCTGCTTTTAAATCTGTCCATAGGTTTATTTCATTTAAAGAGTTTTAAATTTGTATATATTATATCTTTAGTTTTTACTGTTTTCTTAAAGAGGCGAAATCGTCATATGTGCACAATATTTAGAATTGATTTAAAAAAAAATTGATTGGTTAAAATTTTGCTGCGCGATTCGTTGTCTCGTATTGCAAGGTATATACTTATTTAATTATTTTGAACGCCTTGAAGGCCACTACACAAGTGAGCCCAGTTGGTTACGGCAATCGGAAGCAGTTTTTTTTCTTCTTATTAACATGCGTGAGTTCGAGCCCGGTAGAATCATTTATTGCAACTTTTACTTTCCTCTTCCTTTTTTTCTTTTTATTTCTCAGTAATTTTCATTTGCTGACTATTATTGTAGTATTATAATACTAATATTTCACTTTCGCTTTCTGACAAACGCATTGAAAAAGTTACTCGTCACAGTAACGTAATGCGCTGTGTATGTAACTCTGCACACACAACATACATGTTAGTGTCTGGCTGTACAAACCAGGGAGTTCTCTTCTAACTCATGTACAAACAGACAGTGGATCGATCTTGCGTCCACAACCGGAAGTGACGTCAAAATATCGCGACCCCTAATTTTACCGTATTTTAATGAGACGAGCCTCCCTCTTTAATGTGTTGTTTAGATCTGCAGCACAACCTGTCTGTCCACACATACAACAGGTGGGGGTGAGGAGTTGTACATAATTTTTAGATGTAGATACTTGCCAGTATTGTGCATATACTTGCCAGCATTGTGCATATACTTGCCAGCATTGTGCATATTGTGCATAAACTTGCCAGCATTGTGCATATACTTACCAGCATTGTGCATATACTTGCCAGCATTGTGCATATACTTGCCAGCATTGTGCATATACTTGAGAGCATTGTGCATATACTTGCCAGCATTGTGCATATACTTGCCAGCATTCTGCATATACTTGCCAGCATTCTGCATATACTTGCCAGCATTCTGCATATACTTGCCAGCATTGTGCATATACTTGCCAGCATTGTGCATATACTTGCCAGCATTGTGCATATACTTGCCAGCATTGTGCATATACTTGCCAGCATTGTGCATCTACTTGCCAGCATTGTGCGTATACTTGCCAGCATTGTGCGTATATTTGCCAGCATTGTGCGTATACTTGCCAGCATTGTGCGTATACTTGCCAGCATTGTGCGTATACTTGCCAGCATTGTGCGCATACTTGCCAGCATTGTGCGTATACTTGCCAGCATTGTGCATATACTTGTCAGCATTGTGCATATACATGTTTCACGCTATATCTTTTTTATTTAAGTTTAAGTATATTTACTTTCTCCAAGAGAAGAGCTACACCAATCAGGGACCAATTAAACCAGTTCAATGACTTTACAAGAGTGTTTTATATAGCATCATGTTACATGTACCAGGGAGTTGTCATTTCTAAATGGCAACTCCCGGCATGTACTGTGTATGCTGATCACTAAAGCAGAAAACTTCACACTGATGTGTTGCATCTCAGCTGTGAGTACTTTTTTCCAATTATTGAACTAAGATATATCTGCACGAATCCCTCCAAATTTCTGCTGACTTTATAATGTTCTGCAAACTTAAGATTCAGAGGTATTTCATTACATCTGTACATGCGCATCATTTGCAGCAAGTCTGCAAATTCAGACTAATTATCTACATGTAAGTCAGCTAATTGCAGATCTGCACTTTATTCATTCCCAATTTTCAGACCAAGAAATGCAGATCTGCAAACAGCAGACTAGTGATGTACAGTAAGTAGTCTGGAAATGTTCCAATTGCACATCTCTTTGAGCTTTTGCAGATCTGTTTAGGCCTTTGCAGATCTGCATTGGTTTTTGCACGTTTTTTGGACACATATTTATCTGAAACTTATCTAAAAAAATTGTCTGACTTAATTTTAGACTATGCAGATTATAATAGATCAGACTAAATTCAGAATAAATGCAGATTAAGTTCTGATTAGAGTTTTCCAGTTTTATAGCACTTATGATAAGGACAGCTATGATAGTTTGTATTTAGGATAAGCAGGGACGTGGCTGGGGAGGGGGTGCTGTTGCGCCCCCTCAACTTTGTGGTTGTCAGCAAAGTTGTATGGGCTGTCAGCAAAGTGGTTGTCAGCAAAGTTGTATGGGCTGTCGGCAAATCATCTATTTTATTGGAAATTTGTAACTAGTATAGACTTACACTAGAGTAGGTTCTAATGTTACAGACTTAAGGGCAATAAGCCTAGTTGTTACATACACATTTTGGGATGCACAGTGCTAGTGTCGCACACTGCACACTGTGTGTTGATAACGCTAATGACTGACCACAGACTATTGTCTTTAGTGTAATATGGGGGTGTAGTTGAATTCTTATGTTTTACGTTTTTTCTAGATCAGTCACATTGATTTGACTTGGTCTGTTAAACAAAGATGCACTCAGTGCATTATTGATAGAAGATGAGACCATTTTACTTGCATGGTATATAAGTATAGGTTAATAAGATGCCAATTAGGGTTTGAATATTCAGTGTTGGAAAATTGTGTACGCAATTTTCCCATTTTTGAGTAATAACCGGGACACTTGCATATGCAAATAAACCCTATTCTCCAATCAAAAACCTTTAAAAACAATAATGAAGTAGCAGAAGGGTTACGTGGACCTTTACATCAATATCAAAATATGACAATGCCTATCAATTACTGTACATCACCTTGGTATAGTTAGTATATGTTCATGATGACAACCAATTAGTTTGAAAAAGATAATACTATTGCATGTGACACACTCAAAACAAAAACAAAAACACTTTTTTATTTTTTTATTTTTTTTGGGTAAAAGCACTGCTTAAAAGTTTGGCCTGCAATTTTCAAGCAATAAATTAACCACATCATTCCACAAGATTAACTTTGCATCCTAACATTGAAGGTATAAATAGTTCTATCCTCATAGTTCATTTAACCTTTCCCCAGCAGCAAAGACAAACAATGCCACCATTGAATACAGTTACTAATATTACATTATATTCAGATGTGTGTCACTAAAATACTATGTAACACCAGTGAGAGTAGTTGTTATCTTAAAGGAGCCTTGGAGAGGTGAAACTGTATACAGTTTTGTGGTTTGGGAAACAAGAAATATATAACTTTTACTCCAACCCGGCCCTGCTCCATTCCAGGGCAGGTTGAGATATGTTCCTGGTTTTAAGCAAAGCCATTTCTAATGTCTTTTACACAATAACATTAGGATAGATGTAGACAAGTATCCTGCTAGAAAGAAATACACATAATGTGAGCATGGCAGTGGAAAGCACCACAACGGAAAAGAATGGAATATATCACACATAGGCAGGGCATGTAGGGTGTTTGCATTTTCATTCCACAGGAAAGGGGCATGCAGCAAGCATACTGCTAGGAAGGCACAAGCAAAGTGTAAGCATTGTACTGGAAAGACGCAAGCAAAGTCTAAGAATTGCGCTGCACAGGTGTAAGCATTGTGCGGGACAGATGTAAGCATCGTGCTGGAAAGGTGTAAGCATTGAGCTAGACAGGCATAAGCATTGTGGTGGAAAGGTGTAAGCATTGCACTGGAAAGACGTAAGCAAACCGTAAGCATTTATTGCGCTAGACAGGTGTAAGCACTGTGCTGGACAGGTGTAAGCATATTCTTATCGTTAATATCCTGACATAATGGAACAATTTTTATGACAATTTTTGCTATTACTGTGATTTTCATGAAAAGAATTTTATATCTTTTACAAAGAAAGTGAAAAGAAAAGCCTTGCCCTCCAACAGTGTTTGCCCTCCAACAGTGTTAAACCTCTTATCTACTTCAAACAAACTATCCAAATTCTCTGACATGGCAAATGACCCACACACAATACTTCTTTCCATTGTAAACTGATAATGCATGATAAAAGACAGAAGTGTTTACATTACCCACAGTATGTAGGTAAAGGACTGAAGCTCTCTACATACATTTTTTAAGTCATCAAAAACTTGGCAAAACATTCAAAATCACATTCAGTAGTGTTTTGTGTAGCTCCCATAAATCACATATGCCTCATGTATGCTCCAAGACACACATCCCAAGAGATAAGATTCTCAGACAGCCACTGAAATTGTGGAGGGTGATTTTTTATGTGTAATTTTATTGCCATACATACATATATTTATATGTAAATTTCTAACTAATGCTCTCACTTTTTTTACATGACCTTTGCCCCTTTTGACCTTTGCCCATTTTGAATGAACAAGGCATTTAATTGTACTCTCTGATTTTAGTTAACAAAAATAAACTACTTTTTCTTAGAAGAGAATAAAACATTATCATATTCCAAAGAGATCAAGTTGCCACAGAGAGACGCTATTTTGTACCATAATGCATCATGAAAGAGACCGCTTCCCAGAGGCTGGTCTTGAGCTATGGTATATCAGGAAGCCAACCCATAACATAAAAGACATTGTTGAAAGTTAAAATTCAGTAATAACTGGGAAATTATAGGTTATACAACAGGGAAATTACATTAATGAAATAGCCACAATTAAAGACGTTGCCAGAAGCTATTCTTTCCTTCATATATAACTATTAGTATGACTAACCTTTTCCGCTATACTTAAAGAAAGCAATGCATCACCCCTACCTATAAAAGGGAAATTAACATTTCAGTGCTAAAGGAAAGGAAACTAATGTTTAAAATTAATTGGATAAATATTGAAATCTACTAGGGAATTTTGATTTAATTCTTTTTTTTTCCAATTGAAATTACATTTTAATTTTTGGGAAGTTTGTTTTAACTCAAAAAGTTAATAACCGCTAAATTAGGTCATACTCCTTTCACAAAATGCCAGCTGTACAAAAATCTGTAATCGGATCAAAATTTAAGGAGATTTCCTCAATAATTCTATATATCACAAAAATGGTATTAATTTATAGATGGCAATTTATAAATACCACATACAGACAGGAAGACAAACATCCTTGCCTTACTACGCACACAGTGATTACGTACAAGTGTGTAATCAGGTGTGATTATTAGCTGTAACATTTGAGGGCAATAAACAACACCTATAATTGTGGTCTACCACCTTAAACTTTTTTGCAGATTTTTGAATCTTGATCATACCTTGAAGGATTTGGTTCAATGTAGAGTCTGCAGTACAGAACCCCAAAGGGTCTGTACACTATTGGGGGTCTGTACACTATTGGGGTCTGTACACTATTGGGGGTCCGTATACAATTGGGGGTCTGTACACAATTGGGGTCTGTACACTATTGGGAGTCTGTACACTATTGGGGGTCTGTACACTATTGGGGGTCTGTACACTATTGGAGGTCTGTACACTATTGGGGGTCTGTACACTATTAGGGTCAGTACACTATTGGGGGTCTGTACACTATTGGAGGTCTGTAAACTATTGGAGGTCTGTACACTATTGGGGGTCTGTAAACTATTGGGGTCTGTACACTATTGGGGGTCTGTACACTATTGGGGGTCTGTACACTATTGGGGGTCTGTACACTATTGGGGGTCTGTATGCTATTGGGGGTCTGTACACTATTGGGGGTCTGTATACTATTGGGGGTCTGTCCACTATTGGGGGTCTGTAAACTATTGGGGGTCTACATTATAGTGGGGTCTGTACACGAATGGGGGTCAGTACTTAAGTGGGGGATACACTAGTTAGAGGTGGCCCCTTTCTACCATATAACAAATAGTGTTCAATAACAAAACAATTATAAACAATTAAACAATGTTAGTTTAGTTTTTTTCTAATCTTGACTAAAAACAAGCTTAACCCCACCTGGTTTAGAGACCCCCTTCCCCTACTCTGTGCCCTGGTTCCAAACGCACTCCAGCTCCATACCTCTTCACTTCTGAAAATAGGCATGTTGTACCACAATTTACTAGAAGAGAGGGATGGGGGGTTGGTGGGGAACTTGCTAAATTATATTTTCTGTTACTTAACAAAATTTTGCCCAATTTTCATTGTATTATTAGTACAAAACTTGGCTATCTGTGCACCAAATTATACTGATGAGCTTTCCTTATGCTTTTCATTCATTTTGAACCCTTTTTGCAATATATTTTTGCCCAATTTGACTTGAATTTCCATCAGCCATCCCTGGTACACTTACACTAATAGTATAACCAGAACCAAAAGTTTATGTGGTTCTGATGCTTTTTTTCATGCTGATTGATTTTGTATTAAGCGTTATGTCATTGCATATCATGAAATATTTGACATGACATTAATCGTTCTTGACATATCATGTTTAGAAGCTCTTTTCAGCAAAATCATGTTAAGCCACACCCACTATGCATATTAATACAATTCAAATTTTTATAACAAATAAAATGACATGTGTACAAACTAGCTCACATCATAATTCTACGAAATGTAAAACAAAACAGATATGTGATAGTTAATATGATCATTTCAAGATATTTACATTAAACCCCGCCCATTCATTAATATGCATGACATCACACCACCAAAAAACTATAGGGCACATCTACAAACCATTGGCTTATCTGGGCGCCACATATGACATAAATTCGGTGTATGGTTCTTGAGATATTGTACTTACGAGCTTGCTGTCACAGATACACATACATACACACACACATACATACATATAAGCATGCATGCATGAATTCGCAGCATGCATACATACATACATACATACAGTACATACATAAATACAGTACATACATACATACACACACATATATACAGTACATATATACATACATACATATATACATATGTGCGTACATACATACATTACATACATAAACACACACACACATACATACATGCATGCATGCACACACACATACACACACATGCATACATACACACACAGACAGGCATACATATATACATATACATACAGACAGGCATACATACTTATATACAGACAGACAGACTGACAGACATACATACATACATACATCATGGAGGTACCACTTCAGAAGTGGTACCCCTATGCATACATATATTTATATATACATACATATGTCATTGACCATGGGTTCCTTATGCTATTACCATAGGACCCCAAAACAATCAAATCACTGACCCCTAAAGGAGAAATTACACATGTTGAAAGGTTATTGTACTTACCCTATCAAAGTCACATTCTGGGTTGTGACATTGTTTATGTTTGCAGCTAATTATATCCCCTATACATGTACATATGGTGCAGGGCTCAGCTTCCCATATTGTGTTATTCTAAAAGGGAGAAGAAAAAAATGAAATTTATAAGATTGATAATTAATTAATGACAAGCTGCAAAATTTGGAAATAATCAAATATACTAAAACTGTAAGTTAAATCACTGAAAAATGATTACATCATGAACAAAGAATTCAGTCAAAAGAAAATCGAGCCAACTTTGTGCCAACTTTCGTTAGATCTCATCTTTACAATTGATGACCATTAGAACTAGATCCATCATGAAAAGAAAATACTGCAATGTTGGAGAGTGTAGGAAAGATGTGCAAGACATATATTGGATTACATATGACCCCTACAAACAATAAACCCTCAATTATGGCTGATAATGATAAGATGGTACATACAATACAAAACTTGATTATTCAAATGTCACTACACTTTAATTAAAGCTGAACAGCAGAAGAAATCAGTTTTTAGTAAGCTTGCACGGTTTTGCTCCGATGTAAAACCGGTCTGTTTCCAAAACAAAAAACCAATATAAACAGAAAACGGGTTTTTCACCAGTAATAGCTTTGAACATAAAGTGTATTACAGTAACTATTCCTGCACTGTTATATGATAGCAGCTAACGATGTTTGTATCACACTATTTTCTATAAATAATGTTGAACATTATTTCAGTGTAATTGACATACACCACAGTCACAAAAGTGACGGACATCACATTAACCTTGACGCACATATTGATTAACCAAAAAGAAATAATACAATTTTAGATATAATGGAAGGAACAGTAGACAACAGCTCGTAAATTACTGAGCTGCTGTCTACTGTTCGTTCCATTAAATCTAAAATTTTGGGTTCTCACAAATGCATCAGGCTTAAACTTAGTACATCTACTAAATACTGGTCATTTATTGATAAAAGATCAATTAAAGCTACTGGTTTCAATTTATTATGTTGTGATATTAGCAATACTGGAAAACAAAAAGAAAACCAATTTTTACCATCTTTTGGCGATTTTTTGAAGTGATTTAGACCTTTCGGTTTGGATCAAACATACGTCAGACTGAAACCGCAGTTTCGTGCAACCGATTTTAGTTACGAAACCAGTAAAACGTGCGAGCTTAGTTTTTAGTATAATTTTGTTCACTATATTTATCATCACAGTTATTTTTAGATTTAAAGTTGGTCACTTTTTCATTTGTTCAGTAAGCATACCCATAGTACCTACCCCCCTCCCCCCCCCCAAAAAAAAACGCCCTCGATGAAGCTTCAATAAGAATGTTTGCAGATATCCCCATCCATAATCCCTTTCATTGAATGAGGCTTTAATGGACATCTAGAAGCAACATGAGCTTAATTGGTTTAAAATATGATCTAAACCACGGGTCCTTAATCAATTTTTCCAAGGGCCATCATTTCACAACAGACTCAGGCCGCACTGCAGGCCAATCGCGTGGTTAAACCAGCATCGCATCACAAACAATACCTTAAAGTATTTTAGGATTTTTACTGATCTCATTCAGATTTTTTTTCTCGCTACAACTATTGTTCGTGGGCCAGATTGGATTGTCTGGCGGGCCAGATTTGGCCCGTGTGCCACTTACTAAGAATCACCAATTTAAATCATTAAAACAGCAAAAAATTCCAGTAAATTTTGACTATTTTACAGCATTTTTAATTTTTAGCTGTTTTTGTGCAATTATATGTGACATCAATGGGGGAAGGAAGGGGGAAAAACTACAATAATCTTATATATACAACAAGGAAACTGAAGAAAGCAATCACTTGAAAGCAGGGTTTCAAAATTGATGATTTGCATGTCAACTCAATATGCATGTCATCTCAATTAGCATGTCAACTCAATATGCATTTCAACTCAATTTGTGTGTCAACTCAATATGCATGTCAACTCAATTTGTATGCAACTCAATTTGTATGTCAACTGAATTTGCATGTCAACCAATTTGCATGTCAACCAATTTGCATGTCAACTCAATTTGTATGTCAACAATTTGCATGTCTACTCAACTTACGTGTCAACTCAATTTGCATGTCAACTCAATATGAATAACTCTTTCCAAAATTCCATCAAAATTTCCTTCAAGTTGTCATTAGTTCTTTCAAAATCCCAAATAGATTTCTTCTGTTGTAAATCTCAATTTACATATCAACTCAATTTGTATGCCAACTCAAATTGTATGCCAACTCAATTTGTATGCCAACTCATTTTATATGTCAACTCAATTTGTATGCCAACTCAATTTGCATGTCAACCAATTTGCTTGTTAACTCAATATGAAAAACTCTTTCCAAAATGCCATCAAAATTTCCTTCAAGTTGTCATTAGTTCCTTCAAAATCCAAAATAATTGATTTCTTCTGTAGTAAAACACAATGTGTCTGAAATGCTCAACAAAAGTGAAAAGAATTTTGTTTAGATCATGTAAGATTACCTTAGAAACCATCCAAATTACAGGGGCACCAGCCTCACTAACAGGGCATTATTGGTCATTAATTGTTTCTTTATATTTGAATCTCATGACTCTTGGGGCTAACAAGCCACAATACTGTGAATTTATTACTCTTCTGAGGATTCACTTGTTATAATTTACAAAAGTAGGGCAACTATTGGTGTACTACAGGTATGAAACATGGTTTAAAGATGTATCAGATAAGCATAGAGAAGTCTTTCGGCCTATCCACCAAATAGTTTTGGATTAAGTTTTTAATTTTGAATGAAGTCTTATCTCTACTTTGGATTGCAGTAAAGATGTAAAAAAAATTGGTCAGAAATTTCTGCACCACTTCAAAGAATTATGTTTGACATTTCAAAAAAGAAAGGATTTACAAAAGGAAATTCCAAAGAATTATGTTTGACATTTCAAAAAACCAATTTTGATAATCAAAACTTTTAACTGATTTGAAATTTGTGCCAAGGTTTTGGATTCAATCACTTTCAAAGTAAATATATATTCATCCACATACCTTTAAAATAGTTATCATGAAATAAAGATATTCTACAGCAAGGTTTCTTAACTTTTGCATATCACATGACAAACAAAACCCCGTCAAACAATCAAACAAGCTGAGAGCACACGTGAGAAAGATGTACGCCAGATGGAGGTTTTCATTTTTTTCATATAGCGATAGAGATAACATTATATTTGATAAGCCGTGATGTTATAGTGCGCTGATCTGCCTTGGAAAATCCCAAATTAAATGAGGATTGTACTATATTTTTTTTTTCTCCACTATAACTATTGTTCGCAGGCCAGATTGGATTGTCTGGCGGGCCAGAATTGGCCACGAGCCGCGTATTGCACTTCTAGAGCATGAGTAAACGGATTATAAACCAGAAAAAAGTGCAAACATCTCAACAAGATATAGAATGCTGCAAATCAAATAAAACCTAAGGAAAACTTCAACAAGAACAATCAAGATTGATTTTCCTGTTTTTAACCCCAGATAATATCCACAACCTTTTGGGTGTTAAAGGAATATTCCCATGGATTTTCATTTTTTCATATATGATAGAGAAAATTTGTGGTGAAAAAACTATGTTAATATCTTATTCCGTTTATAAGTTATAACAATTTAAAGAGCAGAAGAATGTTCTTAAAAACAATATATGTCCTTCAGCTTGGTGATGTCATCAAGGCAATTCCAGCACAGTTGTTATGTATTTCTTATCAATTTAATCACACTTTTTTACATTATCAAACAGCATTTTTGGTTTAATATAGAGATAAGGTGCAATATATCATTAACAAGAAAACATTTTGTTTTGTTTTTGGTGTACATCACATTTACAATAAACAAAAAACTTCCAAATCATTTTTAAAGAAATACAAGAGATGTTTTGTTGAAATTGTCTCTATGACATTACAGATGTTGCCAATTAGTTAATTTTGTCCAAATTCAAAAATACTTTAAAACTAATTTCTAAACAGATTAGAAATTAACATAACTTTTTCACCACTTTGTTTCTAAAAAATTTCTCTATCATATATGAAAAAATAAAAATCTATGAGTATATTCCTTTAAAGTACAGACTATCACTAAACTGTTTACGATGTTTTGGTAAAGATCTTTTAACAACACCTGAATGTTTATCACTACAATATATGATCAACAATAACCTTACTGTAGCTTTACTTGTAAGGTTAACATGACCCCACTTAACATTCTCTGAATGCATTGACACAACTGCAATTTGCCAGAATATCTTCACCCCACCTTAACCTATCACATGGTACAAAGATAAACATCGTAATTTAAAGGGGGAAAATGTGACTTTCAAAGGTATCTTTACTGGATGTATGGTGAATGTAGATCAGAGGTTAACGTGGTGTGAAACTGATCATCAGGTCTGCAGGACTCTGACCTGTCGTCAGTTTGCTTCATCTGCAAAGCTCATGTTTCCTCTTTATGTTCATTAAGCCACATTGATGAAAGGGTTTATGGATGGAGATAAACATCACACTTCAAGTGATAAATATTATATGGCTGAAATATTGAAGCATTGTTTCAGACAAAACAACACATGACCCATTGATTTTTGTTTTTTATGTCATTACAGGGGATATTACAATCATTTCAAAAGTGTTGAATTCCTAGAAATTTGATGCTTATTTTTGATGGCAAAGAAAATCAAAGTTGACCAAAAGCCAGGGCTGTAATTCTTATCTGGAAAGTGTAGGGACATGGCCTCTTGTCCAAAAAAAGGGGAGGGGAAGGGGGAAGGAGGCAAATTTGTCCTTAAATTACTAAAAAATAATTACATTTTGTTGAAAAGTGGGGGGGAACATGTCCCCCCCTGTCCCCCTGGTAATTATGGCCCTCCCTACAACCTAATCTTTCCTTTGCAGTGACAACAAATCATCACCCCATGGACAATCACAAACTTTCCTCAAAATTCCATAGGTTGAGCTTCTGCATCAGAAATTTAAAGTTTGAGACTTCATGATTAATAAGATGTAATTAAAGGCATAATCAGAATATTCACCTCATCCCATATTTTAGTAAACGCAGCTCACTGCAGGTTCCAAAATTACAAACTCAGACTTGTTCCACATATCCTGGTCTGCCCCATTCAAATTACAGGTAGCACAGAACTAATCAGGTATTACTCCCCAGCCCAAAATGAAAACCCCCAGAGAAGTCTAAAAAGGGAGTTTCAGCTGACGTCATGAGGTCACATGGCTTTGTTTACATCGCCATTTTGTAGGGTAGGTACACTGTCGTCTGCTGTACACGTAAGTAGACTTACATACATTTGTATGTTGTTATATAAGATTATTTGTGTAAAATGATTATGCTGAAATCTTGCTGTGTTGTTGATTACACTAATAGACGTGTGTCGGGAATGAAAAGAAGTTTTCTCTATTTCCGTCTGATTCTGATTGATGTTCAAAGTAGGTTTCTGTTGTACAACGCAATGGCTCTCAACCTATGGTTCACACTAGGATTTGCAGCAAGCACTTAATAGCAGGTGTGTAGGCTTTGTCTGAGTATAATGAACAATCAGATGGCATTCACGTAAAAGTTACTCTTTGTTTTCCCGGTAAATATATAAAACCTGAAAGAAAATATTAAAAATCGAAAGCGAACAAAGAAACTGCAATCAGTAAAATTCACTGAACTGGTAGGTAGGTTAGCATACAGTATGTTTGTTGTACATATGATGTGACCGAGCTGTATGAACATGCGTAAAATGCAACGACACCCTACCCTGCAAAATGGCTTCCAGTGGAGATAGAGTTACATGATGAAATCCCTGTATACAAATGTTTTTCAGGTCCCATAGCTTCAGATGTTAACAATTATTTCAGAAATGGTAGAGCAGGGATAGATTATGACTGTGCATGTCCAAACTGACAAGGTCAGCTTTAGACAAAGTTTCATGGGAAAATAATTTACCATTTCTCCATACCAAAATTTGAGTCAATCGATGTGGGTGCACAACACCTTTCACTTCAGCCTAAAAAAGAGCAAAATCCTCTGGTGACACCCTATTGAAATTACTCTCATCTGAAAGTTTAATAGTAACAGCTTATATTTTAAGATGGATTTCTGTTGTCAAAATGGACTGACTAAAGCCTTCACATTACCATTATACCCTTTTTTGGTACTTAATAAACTCTGTAACAGAAAAGCTAGCAAAATTGTTGTTTACTGTTCCGGTACAGTGTTTATTAGGTACCAAAAAAAGGAGTATAATTATGTAAAGGCTTTAGTCTAGTCCATTTTGACAATAAAAATCCATTTTGAAAATAAAAGCTGTTTAGTGTTTTGGGGAAAACATCACGAAATATCCCAAAGATTTGGTGTTCTGGTGCGTACAAAAAGGACTCAAAACTTGGACTCTTTTATCATATGTTTCAATGTGACAAATAATTAATTCTGGTCTGCCACTTTTAACTCACAGTTTACTTTCAATGCACCCATTCCCCTGATTCTAGTTACCACCAGCGCCTTGCTCCCTGTATCACCACCTGAAGTCTGAAGTCAGGAAGCCAACTTAACAAACATTTTAGCAGTAAAAAGAAGAAGCGGTCCTTTGTGTAAAAGGTCAGAGGTTATGTTGATGTTGGCTACCTGGTCCCTGATTAAGTTCCAGGTTCACTGACACTGTCAAAAGTTCTCATTTTGTTCAGTTACAAAGGTTAAATTAGGTCAGGTCCCTGGGTGACCAAAGTGAGAAAATCCAGTTTTCAGGCAGTGAATCATGTTCTATTTATATTGTGTAATTTAAAGAGGAAGGCTTGTCTCATTAAAATACGTAAAATTGGGGGACGCGATATTTTGACGTGACTTCTGATTGTGGATGCAAGATCCGATCCACTGTCTGTTTGTACATGAGTTAAAAGAAAACTCCATGGTTTGTACAGCCAGACACTAGCATGTACGTTGTGTGTGCCGAGTTACATACACAGCGCATTATGTTACTGTGACGAGTAACTTTTTTTTTTTTTTTTTTTCAATGCGTTTGTCAGAAAGCGAAAGTGAAATATTAGTACTATAATACTACAAAAATAGTCACCAAATGAAAATTACTGAGAAAAAGAGATGAAAGTAAAAGTCGCAATAAACGATTCTACCGGGCCTCGAACTCACAACTGTTGATAAGAAAAAAAACTGCATCCGATCGCCGTAACCAACTGGGCTAAATTGTGTAATGAAGTTCAAGGCGTTTTAAATAGCTATATACCTTGCAATACGAGACAACGAATTGCACAGCAAAATTTCAAGCAATTAAAAAATTTGAAAGGAATTCTAAATATTGTGCACCTATGACGATTTTGCCTCTTAATTTAAAGGTACACTGATGGGTAACAACAACATGATCTGAAAGGTTGAGAATATACTCAAATCCATACAAATGGCAAACATCCCATCAAAATCATTAATACTTGACTATTTTACAGCATTTTAACTCAGATAACTAGTCAACATAAATTATGCAATATTTTGTGACTTTAAATTAGAACTAAAGAAGTGCTCATGCCAACTTATTATTTTGTTTTTCGGTTCTTTCTCCCAAATGTTTTCAATGGAAGAAGTTGGCTACCGTGAATGGGAAATTGGGATTTTATTGTAACCTTGACCCAGATTTGACCATCTGGAGGGAATAAAACATCTGTACCTCTCCACATACCTTTAAAGCAATAAGAGCCAATGAATCAAACCTGAACTGTCATTTTTGTGAATCCATTTTTTTTTTAAACAAGCCAGACTCTTTTTTTTTTCTTCCCCAACATCAAAGGTTAGTTTTTTCTTTCATGCAAATAAAATGGTATTTTGTTATATATATAAGTGGTATATTTCCACATTTCATGTCACAAGTGGTGGCACTACAAGGGGGATTCTTCCCACAGGATCGCTCCCCCACTTCCCCCCAGAAAATTTTGTTGAGTGACATATTTTGTCTGATTTATAGGATTTTTCCCCCATGATACAAAATTCCCCCGCTCTTGTCCCCCAATAACAAAAATACCACTGCATGTCACATAAAATAACATCAAAAAGATTCAAAAGTAAAGTATACATTAAATAATATTCATATTGCAATATTAAACATCTGTGGCACTTTACAATGCCAAAGGATCACTACCTCCAATATTATTATCACATTGATAATCATTTCAAGAATTTATAAGTAATTAAAAAGGTAACTACTTTCCTACACAGTAGAGCCCAAAGTGTTGAGTTCATGATATGATTAATGCAAGTTACCCATCACCTTGTAATTTTAAACCGCTATATTTTGGGCTTTACTGTCTTACATTTCACTGAAGTTGGTATGCATCTCCTCCTATGTTGCAGAATTATCTATATTTTTAACCTTTCAGACTTGGTCTCTGCTGGTACTGAAAATCAATTGATCTAATGGAAATATTTTTTTGTCTCGATCTTCTTATTTTCAAGTTTGATTTCTGTGGCTCAAAAAGATAAAGACTCACTAGGTATAGTTTTTACAGAAACAATTCCACACATTCCATTACAGTAGCATGATATTACCACAAGTCACTCTCTGCAATCATTGCCTGTTGACACCTCCCCTCAAATCCTTTTCCCTCAATCGAAACTGAAATGTAACCACAAGAAAAAACATGCTCCCTTTGAATGATCTTATACTTCTATAGCACTTTTGCCCATTATTGCTAAATAATCCAATCGATTTGACTGAAACTTCTTAAACCCCACAAGAAACAACAAGAAATTAGTTTCTGTTAGTCTTTCAATTAGGACAGGTCATTTATTTGAGTGAAAAGGAGATTTTCTATCCCGTAAAAAAGTGAATTGATGAAAATGAAAGATGTTTTTTTTTTCAATACCGACCCCCTGCTTGACGTTTGATTGGCTTCTTGTTATATCCCACTGTTCAAATTCAAGCATGGTGTGAAATGAAATCAAAAAGCTTACTAAATGAAGTTGGCAGTGATTTACATCTCTCGTTTTTGGGGAGGTCTGATTATATGGAATGTCATTCAAGACTAGTTTTGTTGCGGTTTTGCTTGAAATCAGTTTAAGAGGACAGATGTCTTTTGCTTGGAACAAATTTTGCCTCTGGCCATCACTAAGAAAGCAAGACTTTGGATATCTTGATATAAAATATCAAATTTATCTAAGATATATACCATTTTTAATGCATTTTACAGAAAACTAATTGATCCTGTTCACTACATATTTTGCTTTTCAATTTATTCCAATTAACGACAGTTACTTTTCTGAACTGTGTTTGCTACTTTCCTGATGTATCCAATTGTTTTTAAGCCGCAACAATTCAGGAAAAATACAATAACGTGTGATGATGTGGACTTCAATCTTCTACAGTAGATTTTTCACAGCAGTCGTTTCTGCACAGCCAGATGGCTTCAAAAAAGTGGAAAGTCCAAGATACCTTCACAAACTATTGCAAAAGGTGATTGAGTCCATTCCCTTCCCCCTCCTCATGACTATGATGCTGTTCTAGTGCAGGAAATGATGTAATGGGACATCAGAGGCCTGTAGAGAGAACTGCTTAAAGAAGGAATCTCGCCTCTAGAAATTTGCTTCATCCGTCACCAATAAATCTGATAAAAACTAGAATGTCATTTTGGCCAGTAATATAAAAACTTTGGAAATTCAGTACAGAAATAGAGCAAACGGAAGCAAAATGTTCAAATTATCTCCAATGGTAACCCCAGTCCAGGAAACAATTCCAAAGTACTTATCCAATTTATTATTATTATTATTTAAAAAAAATTTAAACAAAAAATATTATCACAATGTACTTTTCCCAAAAGGTCACTACTACTATAGTCTCCTACGAACTTCATGTCTGAGGGATCCAAGGTTATCAAGTTATTGCCTGCAACATCTATCATGAATGAATTGACCTGGAAATAATGAAATGTTTAGTATTAATCCCAAGAGTGTTTTCATAAACTATCAGAGCATTAAATACTTCTGTTTTTGCCAGGATAGGATATGTCAGATTTAATAAAATAAAATAAATAGGATTATGTCAGAAATTAGAGAAGTGAGAACAATTCTAACTTCTTCTAAAAAAAAAAAATTTTATTTTTTTACATTTTTATTTAAATAAAAGCTGTTTCATATTCCTTCTACATCAGTGAACATCTCCTTATAATCAACCATATAAGGACATTCTTCTTAGTGTACTGACTTGGTATAATAATGCCCTCATTGCCCAGGGAGTTCTCACTTTTAGCTCAATGTGCCTAACAAATTTGCTATAAGCAATTTAGGTATGAAGGAATTGACCTGGATATATTGAAAAGCTCAGTATTAATCCCTCTATGTGTTTATATATTGACCATCATGGCGAAAAATATTTATGTTTTAGGTCCTAACTGAGCCATACAGTGGGAGTAAGATCAAGTAAAGTTCCTGAAGAGATACTGCTGGTCAAAATGTTCAACTGATGATATGGTAGGTAAGTCTTACAATGAATGACACTTCAGAGAGTGACACTTCAGAGAGTGACACTTCAGAGAGTGACACTTCAGAAAGTGACACTTCAGAAAGTGACACATTAGAGAGTGGCACTTCAGAAAGTGACATTTCAGAAAGTGACTTTAGAGAGTGACACTTCAGAGAGTGACACTTCAGAAAGTGACACTCAGAAAGTGACACTTCAGAAAGTGGCACTTTAGAGGGTGACACTTCAGAAAGTGACACTTCAGAAAGTGACACTTAAGAAAGTAACACTTTAGAGAGTGACACTTTAGAAAGTGACACTTCAGAAAGTGACACTTCAGAAAGTGACATTTCAGAAAGTAACACTTCAGAAAGTGACACTTCAGAGAAGGTGACACTTCAGAGAGTGACACTCAGAAAGTCACACTTCAGAAAGTCACACTTTGGCAAGTCATACCTCATCTAATACAAGAAGATGGAAGGAAATTTGGAGCAAAAAGTAAAGAGTTGAAAATGATTTCTGAATTATACCTCCAAAATATTGTTAGAAATAACAATATCTATTTTCAATAAAATACATTGAATATTCTACAGAAAGAAAGTGTGCAATGTTACTCTTCTAGAAATATCCAGACGCAACAAGACATTGAATTTGGTTGGTTATTGAGGTTTAACAGCACCACGACTGCGATGGTCAAGTTATGCCAGAGAGATAAAAGTCACTACTATCAAAATTGTATTACCATCTTTTTAAAAAAAATCGTTTTTAACATTGTAGGAGCTTGAATAAATTCTGTCAATTTCAAATTTCACATACCGTATATTCCCTAATAAACGCCCTCCCTCTAGTAGTTTTTTTTTTTTTTTTTTTTTTTTTTTTTTTTGCAGTGACAATTGTACCTTTGTTCAAATCTCAGGGTATCCATGAGAACTAGGCCTAGGCTACAGTTGAAAATCACCATAATTGGAACTGACTATGCACAAAATCTTTTATAATTTATTCCAACATAAGCCATTTTAATGTGTAGATTTATCCGGAAACAGCAAATAAATTGTAAAACAAAATTCACTTTACAAAAGCATGCAGGTGGCCAGAACAACAACACAACATTAGGCTTCAATCTCACTGACTATTACGTAAGGCTAAGACCTGTAAGAACCGTTTTACAAGTTGTAAAACTGAACCAGCAATATATGGACAAAAATGCTTGAATTGTTATGTCCACTATAAATAAACACAAATATTTCCTGATGAGTGAAATTAATTACACAAAAACGGAAAAAAAGGTTACGGAATAGAATAACAAAAATGTTTGAAAGAAGCGGAGATTTCAGCGTGTTTCGCACAAACGACAGCCATTTTGAAGAGAGAAAAAATATGGATCAGTGGCACACTTTCGAAATCTGTATAGGCCGCCTACAGCACTATACAGTGCAGAAACTGTCATCGGGGCAACTTTACTCGCTGTTCCTTTGAATTTTACATCTTTTTAAGCCTTTTTGAACCATGGTTGTTAATTTTAAAGAATTATTTTCAGTCTAACGGGTAATTACAACATTTAGATACTCAAATTTTGTGATGGTCCGGCCATAACAATGGTTTGTGGTTGTTTTTGTAGAAGTAGAATGGGTTCCGTGAAAATTTAACCTCTAATAAATGTCCCCCCCCCCTCAAAAAGAAATGTACCCCCTTCCTGTTTATTAGAGAATATACGGTATTCTTTTTATACTGTGTCTCAAAAATAAAAGCCTGACATTAGATGCCATTAAAATGCAACAATTTGGGATCAATATTTCTATGATTGTATATACTTTAAACATAAGTTTGGCCCTACACTGTTCAGTCTAGTATGACTTCTTCAACAAAAAAAAACATAAAACATTTCAATTTCAGGGAAACAATAGTTTTCTTTGTCTTCTGGGGTCAATGAAATGGTCATGGATGGAGGTACCGTTTGGGCTGAAATATTCCTCATTGATTTTCCTGGTTCACTGACAATGTCACAAAAACCTTTTACTAGCTCTTTCTTAATAGAGGTCATTCTGGGGTCAAGTGTACTGCAACACTTCCACAACTCTCTGTTTAGAAAGAAGGAATATTTCAGGAATTTTATCACTGCAATTTATAAACAAATAGAGAAAAGGCAAGAAATTAATGGACAATCAGCCTATATCCAGAGGTTGTGTTGGTTAATAATCTTCCTTGTATGGCAGCCCTTACATGTTAAACACCAGAGGGCTTTAAACATGCTTAAAAGGCCTATGAAAGATAACTATTGTCCTACATAAACAGTGGTCAGACTAGCTTTATATGATACCCTATGACTTAAAAGTACCCCCTCCGAGAAAGACACTTAACTCTTTTACTTCAATTGATAAGGTCACTTAATGATGAAAAGACTGATCTTTTTCACTTAAAACAGTTAGATATTTACAAAGATTTTACGGAAGCAGAAGAATTTAACCCCAGGCAAATCACTTTATGACAAAAAAATATGAACAAAGATATTATTTTGCAAATACAAATTTATTGCGGATACATTCTAACAGGATAAAAGCTAGTACAGCTGAAGGGAAATCTTACCAAATATAAATTCTGCTACTGACCAAGCCTGGGGCATGTAAAATATTTGATAGCAGTATTAAACTGTTTATTTTCCTACTTTGAGGCTTTGAAATTTTAAAGATTTGTTCCTAATATTTCAATTAAATACAGTGTTGAATATATATGCTACATAAGGTAGATAAACTGGGTGTTATGCCTTTCATCAATAGCCAAGGGTACATAGAGATGTCCACGGGCATTTGTGATACCAGTCATAAGCATGATTCTTTGGGGGGCAAGGGAAAAATTTGCTTGTATTGCGATTTTAAATAGGGTGATTTTATGATCCCCCCACCCTCTCCTCCCCCCCCACACACACACACACACACACACTTTTGGTGAGAAAATCCCGCTTATGATTCCAGTTGTGAAGCACTGGTGAATGAAGATCCACAGGGATTCAAGTCTGGGACCTCCTGCCAAGCTCATGTCATGACCACTAGACCACAAATACACATGCAGTGACAGAAACAGAATATTGCTACTGCAGGCCATGAGAGCGCCCAACTGAATTACTCCAAGGAGGCATCCATACACAAGTTTCACCCATGCAATTTCTTTGTGAGGAAAAGTGGGAAAAGTAATCTAGGAATGGGTGGGGAGAAGTAACCTTTGGGGGAGGGGGAAGCAGTAATCTTGGAGGGAATGTCCCTTACCTCCCAAACACACACAACCTTAGGTCTATGGCAAAAGTTACTTTTCACTGATTTGTCAAACCCTTCTCAAATTGACTCACTCCACCCGCATCCAAATTTAACAGGAAATAACATATAACATAGACAAGAAGACTTAACCCTCTCAGGTCAAAACATTCTGTTGCAAATACATCATCAAACAATTAATCTTTTAAACCTTCTAACAGTTTATTTTCCTCCAGGTGTTCTTTGTATTGTCTTCAGGAAATAAGCAGAAACTTTCACAAAGCCATATGATTCTTACCTACTGTAGTTCAGTGGAACAACATTGTTGAAATTACTTGGAAAAAACAAGGGTCTTAAGGGGTAGTACAGCTCTCAGGGGAAACATTTTTAGTAGTAGGTTAGGTAGAGTCATCAACAATTTGGGTACACAGAACTGGCAGTAAGTCAGTATAGTGGCTTTCAGATTTCATTTACTGCTGAGAAAGTGGGAAGGGCAGGAATTCAACTGAGGGCAGAGCCTAAATTCCTGGGGGAACAGAGGACATTTTTTGGCGAAATTAATTTGAAATACATGAGGTTGTAGAAAAAATGTCCCCCATACTTTGGGTACTAACCATAGGCGGGATTTGATGGGGGAAAAGGGGTATTTGAGGGGGGAAAGGGGGAATTGCTGCATTATTGATCCCCTCCCCCCACACACACACACACACACACACTTTCGATCAGCAAATCCCGCCCATGGTAGTAACTATACTTTCTTAACTGGGATGTTTTGCTGTTTATATGGTTTTTAATACACAATTTAGTTCACAATGCACCTACCTCCTGTTCATATACCTTCCAAAACTACTTTTTGAACTAAGTGCAACCAGAACTTGAAGAAATTGTCTCTTTTTTTTTTTAGGTGTCAGTCAATAAGAGTTGTTGAAGGAAATGATAAACTGCAAAATAAAGATGACCACTCCATTTACAGTCAAGGGAACATCACAATGAAGAGAGAAGACTTCTTTTGCTTCATAAGGAAGTTACTAATCCAAGCATGGAAGTACTTCCATGATCCAAGGCAGTCTTCAAGAAGACTTGAGATGTGAAGCAGCTCTCACCATGGAGCTATTAACTGAACTCCTTGCTCTCACAAAGAACCTCAAGTGTGTTTTGAGGAGCAATTCAACTTTTGAAGATATTTCTTTTTGAGAAGTGATGGGGTGGGATGAACCACCCCACAAAACAAAAATAAATGAATCAAAAAATAAAATGTTGGACAAAAGGGCAGAAAAAAGAGTGATTGGGGTAAAAGAAGCGAATCAAGACCGTATTAGGAACTGAAAATAGTTCTCTATTTATAAAGGGAAAGATAAATGCAGGTGAACACCGTGAATACGGTATAAAGGGAACTTAAGATAAATGCAGGTGAACACCGTGGATACTGAGGTTTTTGCTACATCAACTAAATAGACAAAAATTGAGGTTTGATCACTGACAAGATACAAAATGTGAGGTGTCTGTTGTGAGAGTTAATGAAGTATTCCCTTGAAAAAAACGAGTGTAGTTTATTTTTGGCAAACTCATAGAAATTTTGAAATGACTTGTCTCATTTTTAATCATTTTTCTTGCATATGATAGGAGCGGTGGGGCAGGTAAATTTTATACCAAAATCAATCTTGTTAGTTCATGTTTGTTTGTTTGTTTGATGAGAGTTTAAGGCACCATAACAGCAAGGGTCAAATTGTGCCTGAGAGGTTTCTGTAGATCATTTTAGAGGTAGGGAGGAGAGTAAACAGGGGGAGATTGAGTAAAACACGAGAACTAAAAGCCAGAAACCTTGGATCGAGAGAGGAGGTGTATGGGTGGAAAAATAATGTAGAGAGAGAAGGGGTGGTGAAGGAGGACTAAATATGGTTGTAGAGGGAAGCATAATGAAGGAAATAATTTTATCCGGAGGTTTTTTTTTTTTGGAAGAGCTTGCCTACTGAGTTGTGGGGAGCGAGGGAAGCTATGGGAAGGTTGTACAGGGGGCAAGCAAGGAGAATGTGATGGACTGTGAGGGTGCAATGGCAATTGTTGCAGAGGGGTGGGGGATTTAGTGAGGAGGTAAGAGTGAGTGAAGTGGGTGTGACCTATTCTAAAGCAGGTTAGTTCATATGAGGATATGTATTCATAAATTTCTAAGAAAATTCAAGCTAGTGCCTCATCAGACAAAATGGATTATGTATTTTAAAGAACGTTTATTTAATGTTTTCACTATCTAAATTATTTTCCTCAAACTTTCTTCAGGGTGGTATATCATAAATACCCTTCCTAGATTCAGTTTTACTACTTTTTTGACATATCCCATGGTTTTTAAGCCACAAAATCGCAGGACAAAATATGATAGAATACATAAAAACTTATCTGAGGAATCTGAGGCTATGACATCACAACTAGTCTGATATTAGTCGTTTCTACACAAATGATGCCAAGGCTTAAATATAAATATCTCCAAAACGGAATCAGATTTTTGAATGTTTTCTACCATTGTGTTTCTATTGAAGTCCTCTTTCATATAAGATAAACATGCTTGACCATTAAACTAATCCTTTAAGATTTTAGCATTAAACAAAATTATTGAACTTTTTGCATGTCATTTAATTTTACAGGTATTAATTTATTGACTATTACTTTTGCTGTGTTGTTTTGTAGAGTTTAAATAACACAAATTTCACTAGTATTAGCTTATAAACTCTTTGTATCTTTATTTTACGGATAATGTACACCCTTACTAAAATAAGAATCATTATATCTCTATTCATATACTTGATTGGTAAATGTTTTCCTCACAGAAGAAAGAAATCATGAGCAGGCGAGCGAAGGGACGTTACAACAAGTTAACGAAGGACACATGGAACAGCTTTGCAGTTTCATGATAATCATTTAGGGAAAATTTCCAAAATTCACAAGAACTTTCAGTCGTACACAGCTCTCATATCAGGTATGAACAGATGAAGCCATGCTTATAATTTCAGCCGTGATTTTGTGTAATTTGCCGAGCAAAACACAGTTGCATGGCTCGCTAGATGAAACGTTGAGTGGTATCCTTTAAATACTTGCAAAACTGACAAACATCTCCAAAACACAGTTGTTTTCATGATATATAACTTCATTATAGCCACCAAGTAGTGCATTAAACACTTAGCCACAAAGTATTAAACACTTAGCCACCAAGTAGAGCATTAAACACTTAGCTACCGAGTTGTGCATTAAACACTATCCTGATGTCACTGAGTCTTACATGACATATAACTTCATTATAGCCACCAAGTAGAGCATTAAACACTATCATCATGTCATTTGAGTCTTACATGACATATAAGTTCATTATAGCCACCAAGTAGAGCATTAAACCAGGGAAGTGCCCTAAAGACACTTCCCTGATTAAACACTATCCTCATGTCAATTGAGTCTTACATGCACTGCGTTTGAACAGACACACATTTGTTGAAGATGATAACTAGCCAAGACCAATAAAAAATACAAAGAAAATGGTTTGGATTGCTATAATAATAACTTTGGCAAGCAGACTTAAAAGAGCTTTTCTCTACAATTAAATCACAGAAGAAAAATGTTAAATGCATGACTGAATTCAAACTGACAGTGAGTTTTGTTTTGTTTTGTACATAATCCTCCCTTAAGGGAACTGAGCAAGACTCCTATACGGAGCATAGACGCCAAGCTATAGCCTGCATAGCAGATGCCAGTCACGGTGCGACCGGGACGGAAGTGGATGAACACCGGGTTTTCACCCTATCATAATTTGTCCTGCAAATTTGTGGCTTAAAAACCATAGAATATGTCAAAAAAGAAGTAAAACTAATTCTAGGAAGGGTATTTATAATATACCATCTGAAGAAAGTTTGAGGGGAAATAATTTTAATAGTGAAAAAATTAAATAAACTTTCTATAAAATACATAAGACTTTGAGGAATCTGAGGCTATGACATCACAACTAGTCTGATTTCAGTCAGTTCTACAGAAATAATACCAAACTTTAAACTTGAGTATCTCCGTAACGGAATAAGATTTTGCAATGCTTTCTTCACCATTTTCTTTCTTTTAAAGTTCTCTTTTATATAAGATGGACTTGCTTGACCACTGAACTAATCCTTTAAAAGGTTTGATGGATTCTATTATGAGTTCTTATAAAATAAGAGGAAAAACTGTTGGTTAGTTCCCAAGCTAAAGGAGGTTACACTCTTGGACTTTCTGTAACTCCTTTTGTTTTTAATTGTTGTAAATCATAATTTCTTTTAAGTGACGCAAAAAATTCTGACCAAGGTGTCAAGTGTCTGGAATCTGGACACAAGAAAATTGCTTGACACAGCTGCAACCCTTTTAAATTTGCTACATACCTGGCGACATAACTTCCGCTGGCTGTGCATTTTTTGATTGACTTGTCATTATTTGATGAGATCTGCCAATAAGTTGAATTGTATTTCATAATTTCCTCCAAATGAACCCAAGAACTGGTCTTTAACCTGAACACTCCCCCCTTCCAATCATTTTCTAGAAAATAGACTTCCTCATTGTTTTCAAAGACTGAAATTAAGCAAATAAAATAGACAAGAATTAAATAATAACAAATATGAACTGTCTTCCCTAAATGCATCACAAACTATGCAATGACATTTTGATATTAACAGTTTATGCAAATTTTGCATCAACTGTATAGATCAAAATATCTCAAACTGATCAGCCACAATTCATAAACTCAATACAAATTTGACTTCTTCTTAGGCTCTTTTCAATATGAAATAAAAAGGATTTTTTTTAACAGATGTACATATAGACCTTTAGAAAAACATACCTTGGGTGAAGAAAATACCTTTCTTGTCCTGTCAATAGGGGCAACTATCACAGGTGTCAAAATACAGAGTGACAAGACTCCAGTTTCAACCCTGTTCGTGTCCAGTTGTGAAAAAACTTAACCAAAGCAACTGACATTCTTCTCATAGAGTGTGTTCACACTTGAGCACGAGCTCACGATCAAGGTCCACTGCAGGCAATTATATCTATTTGAATGCTCACCAGCAGAGGGTGGGTAGGATCGTGATCCAGAGCATGTGATAAATTCTCAAAAATCCATGTGTGAACACAGATCAGTGACCTGCGATCACATTAGTTATGTAATATCCTGTTATGACTTGCTTATTTGCAGGACAAGTGAGGCAAATGCTCTGTTTGTTTTCGTATGATTTTCAAGGACCCACTTCAGCTTCACTCGTGCCCCGCGATCAGATCCCTGCAGTAGGTCTGATCCCGGGCTCGCACTCAAGTGAGAACACATGAGATTGTTTATTCTATAATCATGAAGCTTAGTTTATCGTCGGGATCATGATCCGGAGATAGGTGAGAACACAACCATAGACTACCTCAACTTAAATACGCAAAATGAAATGTTCACCTCAGGCACTGAAAAAACATTTGCGTTTTTCTGAATAAATAATAATCCAGCAAAAAGACATCTCTCCTTGCTTTTGTAAACATGGCTTCAACTTTCATGCTAGTATTATCTTTTACTATTATTCCTTTTTCAAACTATTGGTTTTAGCCTTAAGATATCAGAAACATGCTTCATTCAATCCCAAATATGAAATATTGGTTCAGAACATTTTAAAATTTACCTTGATAGATTATCTTTTTACATTATTTGATTTTGACAAACAAGTTTCAGAGGTGTAGACAAACCTATCATTGCATTATTTTTTTTACATAACACAAAAAGCCTACCAAGAATGCCTACTGTTGACCATGGGGATTAACGAAGGATCGTTGGTGGTAACACGGAACTAATAAGGTATCACTTCACCATCCAAAAATGGGAACCCTAAAAAAAAGGCTAATAAAAATATTTTCAAGAGGTCCCATTTCATGGGTCAGGAAGCTGAGAAGTTGAAAATTTTAGGAATGGTAGAAAAAGGATAGGACTAGACTATGCATATCCAAACTTGATGAAATTTGTTTCTGTAAAAGTTTCATGGGGAACTATTTTACCATGGACCCACACCAAAATTTGAGTGATTTAGTGAGGGTGTATAACACCTCTTCACTTCAGCCTAAAAAAAGGGCCAAAACCTCTGGTGACCCCTTATTTAAAGTACCCTTATCCAAGAGATATAACATGGTACTTTTTGGAAAACATCACAAAAGATCCCAAATCTATAACATTCTGGTACAAAAAGGACCGCGAACTTTACTCTTTCATCATAGGCTTCAATGTGGCAAATAATTAGTTCCGTGTTACCTGGTGTTAACTAAGATGAAGACACATTTACCTGAAAATGATAATTGATCGTCACAAGCAGTAAAGATTTATAAGACATTTCATTATGATAGGCGTCTAAGACCTATTCCAAATACTTTTTTAACGTTCTTTTCATCCTTATTCCATAATTAGGACATCTACAAATCTCTGGTAAAGCTTTTACGGACAGTGAGAGATTTTATGGGCACCGTAAGTCGGTGATCAGAATAAGTCTGAAATAAAATACAACAGGTTTCCTTGTCATGGGATAATCAAAGTTTTGAAGAATATCTATAGAGGGATTTCATCACGTGACTAACTCACTGGAAGCCATTTTGCAGGGCAGCGGCGTCGTTGCATTTCACCTGTCTTCACACAGCCCGGTCACATCACACGTACAACAAGTATACTACATGCTAACCTACCAGTACCAGTTCAGTGAATTTTACTAATTAAAATTTTAGTTCGCCTCTGATTTTACTTCATATTTTCCTTAAGTTTTATATATTCACCGGGTATACGAAGAGTAACTTTAATGTTAACGCCAGCTGATGTTCGTTATACTCAGACAAAGCCTACATACCTGATATAAAGTGCTCGCTGCAAATCCTAGGTTGAAAGCAGTTGCGTTGTACAGCAGAAACCCACTTCGAACGTCAATCAGGATCAGATGGAAATCAAGAAAATGTTTGTTTTTTTATTACCCCACACACATCTATTAGTGCAACCAACGGCACAGCAAGATTCCAGGATAATCATCTTAGTCTAATTAAATGTACAGCAGATGACAGTGTTCCTGCCCGACAAAATGGTGATGTAAACAAAGTCATGCGACCTCATGACGCAAGTTGAAACAACCTTTTAGTATGCAAGAATTGTGACAAATGAAAGAGAAGATAACTAAAAATCTTTATGTTATTCTCTTAATCTGTCCTACATTTCTGTCACTGAAAATCATTCACCTATTTGTTCCTTCTATTGAGGGATGAAACAGATTCAGAACCTCTTTGTTATAATCAACTGCTCCCATTCAAAAGAAATTGGTGAAGATTTGAAAACAAAAAGATATCATGAGGAAATTTACAGGTTTTTACTTTCTGATGTCACAAATTTAAATACAAATTAGTCTAATTTATTATAATAAGACCTTAGAATAAGGCTGTAAAATGGTCAATTTTTCATCTAATTTTGATGATTCTTTTTGCAATTTCAATTTAAGATTCTTTTCAGTAACTTCAATCAAATATAGTATATCAATGATCATGAAAAGGTGCATAGAAGTACAAAAAGATTTATAGTTATGTTTCATTGATTACTCCAAAGCCTTTGACAAAGTCAAACATGAAGATCTTTTGAAATACTCAGTTATTTGAACATTGACGGAAAAGACCTAAGAGTTATAAGAAACCTATACTGGGACCAGGAAGCAGCAATAAGACTTGAAGGAGATTACAGTGAATAAAAGCTAATCTGAAGAGGAGTCAGGCAGGGGTGTGTTTTGTCACCAGATCTTTTTAACACTTGCAGTGAAACAATACTTCATAACATTGACAGTTTTGAGGGGCTGAAAGTTGGGGGCTATAATATGAATAACCTACGCTATCCAGATGACACGGTGCTTGTAGCAGAGTCAGAAGAAAAACTGCAGTCTCTTCTGGATAAAGTTGTAGGGAAAGTAAAAAGAGAGGGCTGTCTCTAAATGTAAAGAAAACAAAAACAGAATGTATGGTGGTTTCAACAGAATGTATGGTGGTTTCAAAAAAAGCCATAAACCCATTTATAGTATACGAAGCCAAGGATAAATAATTAAGTACAACAGTTTACGTACTTTGACTACACATCAGATAGTCAGTACAATAACAAAGTTAGAAAATGGATTGCAATTGCCAAAGACATGTTTACAAAAATGAATCCAATTCTGAAGAACAGAAATATTGGGATGGACACGAAAGTCTGTGTCTTGAAGGTATATGTATGGTTTACTCTTCTCTATGGCTGTGAATGCTGGACAATTACCAGTGACATCAAAAAAAGATAAGAGGCTATGGAAATGTGGTTCATTAGGAGAATGTTAAAATATCTTGGACAGAAAGAAAACAAATGATGATGTCCTGATAGCTTCAGGCATGGACAGGTCCCTACTCAATGCCATCAGAAGGGGACAGATGGAATATTTTGGCCATGTTTATCAGAAGGGTAGGTTGGAACAGCTTGCAGTATGTGGGAAAATTGAGGGCAAAAGAAGCAGAGGAAGGCAGCGAGTTAAATATGTCCAATGCTTAAACAACTGGGCAACCAACAATAGCCTAAGTAACAATAAATTAAGCATTTAGCTCTGAACAAAAGTGACTAGAGGACCATGATCGCCAATGTCTATTCCATACTCTGCACCTAGAGAGAGAGAGAGTATATCCGGTAGGTAAATCTTTGTAAGTAAAATGTTATAGTGGCTGGTTTGCTAGGTTTAATTTCACTGCACCTGTATGCATATTGGAAATTCAAAAGCCCAAGATCTTTAATGGTTTCCTGTACACTGTTTACTCTGATTTAGTGATAAACATCTGGGACAGTGACTCTTTCCAGTTTTATTTTCATTATAAGTTGCAAAAATCCTGAAAATAATCCTTTCTAAAAGACTATTAGTTTGTTTGATGATGGCTTACAGCACCACAACAACCAAGGTCAAATTGTGCCTGAGAGGTCAGATCATTCTAGAGGTAGGAAGTAAAGGAAACAGAGGGAGAATGAGAGAAATTTAAGGACAAAAGGTCAGAAAGCTGTGATTGTGAGGGAAGGTGTATGGTTGAAACAAAAACAAAGTAGAGAGGGGGTAGAAGAGGAGAATTAAATATGGTTGTAGAGGGAGGCATGATGAAGGAAGGAAATAATTTTATCCGGAGGATTTTTCTGGGAGAACTCAGCAATTGAGTTGTAGGAAGCAAGGGAAGCTCCGGGAAGGTTGTACAGGGGGCAAGCAAGGAGAACGTGATGGATTGTGAGGGTGCAATGGCAATTGTTGCAGAGGGGTTGGGAGGAGCCAATAAGGAGGTGGGAGTGGGTGAGATGAGTGTGACCAATTCTAAGACGGGTAATATGAACGTTGTCAATACGAGAGAGGTTGTTGATGGTGGCTTTGATCGGAATTGTGGGTTGGATGACATGGAGTTTGTTATCAATTTAGGAGTTCCATGAGGTTTGCCAGCGGTCCCGAACAAGGGAAGCGATAAGCGGTTTGATGTCAGAGAGGGTTTTGGGAAAAGGGCAGGGAGGAGGGTGAGGGCAAGCTTAGCGCCTGCATCAGCCCTGTCATTACCCGAAATGCCAACATGGCTGGGTATCCAGAAGAAAAAATACTTTTCGTGTAGCAGATGGAGTAAATCACTTTAATGATCTACGAACTTCCCCTTTTTGGTACAAAAGAGACCCAGAATTTGACGCCATAACATAGGTTTCAATGAAGCAAATAACAGTTTTGTGCTACCTGTAGATTAGTAATCCAGTACTTAGTTAATAAGCGGACAAACTAATAAGGGACATGCTTGACTAAAGTAGGAATAATCTTTTTTATAGGGACACTTTTACATGTGGAGACCTCCCGCCTCAAAAAACCAAGTCACTGGGTGGCCATAAACATATACTTGTTATCAATTTGACTGTCCATCTACCAAAAAACTGTCAAATGGAGACACATTTTCAATTTTCCCACTCTGGTAGGAAGGAAACCTTCTATACAGAAATGTACTTAAAAAATTAACCCATGCCTTAGGCAACTTTCAATCTTCTGCTAAAAGTCACACTTCTGTCAATGGCACTTAGTCTTTGTATCGAGACTAAATGGATGCAATTCAACATTTGTAGCAAAAGGTAGGATAATAGTGGAAAGATAACAGACCAGTTTGGCAAAAACCAGTCACTTCCGGTGAAATGCAATAGGTTTAGGAGCTTGAATGGGCTTTCCAATCTGGGATATTCCAAACAATCATATGATGAACATCAAAAGTTTATGCATATCCAAGTTTGTTTTCTGCGATGTGATTGGATGAGAAGGAACACACCCCTAATTTGCATTGTACTTTTTCCTGCAAAACTCAAGACATTGTCAAATTACTACATATAGAGGGTTGTTTTACTTATTCATAGGGAAGTTACTTTTCTCAGTTAACATTTAGCTAAATGTGGTTACTTCAGAATGTATCAACCAATCATGTTTCGTGAATGATTTGAACTCAGGCCTATTGTCAGAATATTACAATTTAGATTCAGGGAGCAGTACGCCCCGAGTTTGCATGCAAAACTGCTGCTTTTGTGAGTGTTCTTTGGGGTTCACAATCCCCCAGCATTCTTAAAACATTCAAATCATTCAGGAACAGTTTCAATACAAAAATAGGATGTAAATTGGAAATAATAATTCTAATAAATTCTAAAACAACTGTGTTCAGTGATGCAAGCCTAATAGTACGAAACCATGCCATTGACCTCATAGCACAAAAATAAGAAAGCAGTATTATTGATAGTGCTATTGGCATGCAGTCAATGGCAAGACGACGACGAGTGAACACACAATTACAATGACGGGGTCGTCGCCTGCGTATTCAGTTATGATAGTAACAATGCTATCACGAAACAATACAACCCGGACGAGAACACAGGTATGACGTACGGACAGACATAACATCGACAACCAAGTCAATGTCCACGGTCTTTGATAACCAGTTGTGGTGCAGTGGCGAGTCAATGGCAGCCAATTCCTTGCCATTTATGAGTGAGATGAATGATTTTCCATATCAGGAAAACATTTATGAATCTTATAGACACAGTTCATAGGAAGTTTTCAGTCTGGTATGGAACTTCATAACCAAATCACGCTACAATCCAAGTACATATCTGTATTGTTCAGTAAAGTTCCCACTTGTGTATGACACTGTTGACTAGTGTCGGAAAACATTTTTTTACATGGGCTTGACCTCATTCCCTATATGAATTTTGCAGACGATGGACAGTCAGGATTCCCCATTGATTGATTATGCATGAACACATGAATTTCGGCCACATTATTTGAATAAGTTTCCCAAAAATTGTGGATTTAGATTTGAGGTGGTCTAGAATCTTCCCATCTGCCAGAAGAAAAATAAAGAGGGTTGTTTCGAGGTTTTGCGATAAATAAATATATACATTTGCAACCATTGCCGCAATACTTATAGAACAATCAAAGCATTCATAACAATATTTAGTTTCAGTTTTATCACTTCTTGTTAACAAGAGGTAGTTGTTGGTTGAGCTCTGTTGATCCTACTTTGTAACAGCTTTATAATCCTAAGAAGCATACAATTTTGGGTCATAAATGCAAACCATCAGGGTGGTTATATTTATCTTGTCAAGAAAAATAAACTTCTCGAAAGATTAATTCAAATGAAAATACAGTCAAGTAGTTGATTGCTTCCATCAATAAAAAGTTGCAAAAGATGACTCAACTATTATACACATTGATTTAATATTTATCTATCAACCATGAGAGGGAAATCAAACTTAAAGGTTTCTAAGAAGCCTGTAGCACGTACCTTCCATTTTGGTCAGAATCCTATTTTTTCTTTGAAGAAATTACAGGTTTTACAGCATATAAATTAGGTAATAAATTTTATTTCATGGTAATTTTATTATTATTGTAACCAAGGTTCCTATTTCTTCTTTGAAGAAATTACAGGTTTTACAGCATATAAATTAGGTAATAAATTTTATTTCATGGTAATTTTATTATTATTGTAACCAAGGTAGTATTTTATTGCTATAATCAAAAGGAAATGAGAAAGTTTTTAGTTGGCCTAGTTATACCTTGTTTGGTCAGAAGTTTATTTTATTCTTTTTTCAAAGGAATTGTAGCGTTTACAGTAAATAAATTAGGTAGTCAATTTTATTTTATGGTATTTGTATCATCATTGTAATCAAGGTAGTATCATTTATTGTTATAATCAAAGTGAAATAAAAATTACAAGGTTTTTAGTTGGCCTAGTTAAATTTTAGGTCAGAATCTTATTCTTTCTTCAAAGGAATTGCAAGTATTTACGGCAAATAGATTAGGTAATCAATTTTATTTTATGATTGTGTTATAGTTGTAATCATCCAGGCAAAACCAATGGAAAACTCCATGAAGGGAATTTAAGTTTCACCAAGTAACTTCTCACCCTACTTGGGTCAATTATTTTCAACATTGTTGATAAAGGTTAACACGACAGGTATTTCCTATTTTCCCTGCAATGCTACAAACAATAAAGGATAAATTCAGTGGTCAAGCAGGTGGTTCATCTTTCATAAAAGAGAACTTTAATAGAATACGGCGATGAAATTACTACAATATCTCATTCCATTTGGGAGATATTCAATTTAAAAGTTCTCAAGAAAGAGAATTCCAAAAATCGATCCAATATTGCAACGACGAGCGACGACGACAAGTGAACATACAATTACAATGACAGGGTCATCGCCTGCGTATTGGTTATGATAGTAACAATGCTATCACGAAACGCTTAATACGACCCAGACGAGAACACAGGTATGACATACGGACAGGCATAACATCGACAACCAAGTCAATGTCCACGGCCTTTGATAACCAGTTGTGGTACACTGGCATGTTTACTCAACCTAGACTTGAACCCAGGGCCTCGTGGTCTGTAGACAGGTATGATAACCGCTACACCACAGGTGGTAGACGATCCAATATTGGAGACATAAGAAGGTTATTAAGGCCATCCTTAAAAAATTGTTCGTTTGGATTAACCCTATTTACCCAACAAAGTTGCTACCTACTCAAAACATTTTATTTATTTTGATCTAAAACGATAGCGATTAAATATTCTAGATCAAGGGTTCTTAATTAAATCTTTTAAAAGACCATCATTTCACAACAGATTCAGGCCGTAGGCCAATCATGTAGAAAAACCAGCGTCATGTGACAAACAAAATCCGTCAAAACAATCCCTGAATACAAACAAGTTAAGAGCGTGCGCGATTAGAAGGATGTACGTCACATGTCGGCGGTTCTCTTATCCACCTTCCTTTGACAAGCCGCGAGACCGATTTATAGTGAAACTAAAGATAACATTTTATTTTATAAGCCGCAATCTTTTAGTGAGCTGAGTATTTTGTGATTTTTACCGATCTCATTCGGATTGATCTTACATGCAATGCACACTGTATTGTATTATATAATGACTATTGTTCGCGGGCCAGATTGGATTGTCTGGCGGGCCAGATTTGGCCCGTGGGCCGCATATTAAGAATTGCCGTTCTAGATACACCAGAATAATAAAGCCTCATATTTCAGCTAAGTGCTCCTTTAATGGATTAGTTCAGGGGTCAAGCATGTCTGATATGAAAGAGGACTTCAAAAGAAACAAAATGGTGAAGAAAGCGTTCAAAAATCTTATTCCATTAAAGGATCAGTTCAGGGGTCAAGCATGTCCATCTTATATGAAAGAGGACTTCAGAAGAAACAAAATGGTGAAGAAAGCATTCAAAAATCATATTCCATTAAAGGATTAGTTTAGGGGTCAAGCATGTCCATCTGATATGAAAGAGGACTTCAGAAGAAACAAAATGGTGAAGAAACCATTCAAAAATCTTATTCCGTTAAAGAATTAGAACAGGGGTCAAGCATGTCTTATATGAAAGAGGACTTCAAAATAAACAAAATTAGTGGAGAAAGCATTCAAAAATCTTATTCTGTTAAAGGTTTAGTTCAGGGGTCAAGCATGTCCATCTTATATGAAAAAGGACTTCAGAAGAAACAAAATGGTGAAGAAAGCATTCAAAAATCTTATTCTGTTAAAGGATTAGTTCAGGGGTCAAGCATGTCTTATATGAAAGAGGACTTCAAAATAAACAAAATTAGTGGAGAAAGCATTCAAAAATCTTATTCTGTTAAAGGTTTAGTTCAGGGGTCAAGCATGTCCATCTTATATGAAAAGGACTTCAGAAGAAACAAAATGGTGAAGAAAGCATTCAAAAATCTTATTCTGTTAAAGGATTAGTTCAGGGGTCAAGCATGTCTTATATGAAAGAGGACTTCAAAATAAACAAAATTAGTGGAGAAAGCATTCAAAAATCTTATTCTGTTAAAGGTTTAGTTCAGGGGTCAAGCATGTCCATCTTATATGAAAAAGGACTTCAGAAGAAACAAAATGGTGAAGAAAGCATTCAAAAATCTTATTCTGTTAAAGGATTAGTTCAGGGGTCAAGCATGTCTTATATGAAAGAGGACTTCAAAATAAACAAAATTAGTGGAGAAAGCATTCAAAAATCTTATTCTGTTAAAGGTTTAGTTCAGGGGTCAAGCATGTCCATCTTATATGAAAAAGGACTTCAGAAGAAACAAAATGGTGAAGAAAGCATTCAAAAATCTTATTCTGTTAAAGGATTAGTTCAGGGGTCAAGCATGTCTTATATGAAAGAGGACTTCAAAATAAACAAAATTAGTGGAGAAAGCATTCAAAAATCTTATTCTGTTAAAGGTTTAGTTCAGGGGTCAAGCATGTCTGATATGAGAGAGGACTTTTAAAAGAAACAAAATTGGAAAAGAAAGCAATCAAAAATCTTATTTCGTTAAAGAATTAGTTCAGTGGTCAAGCAAGTCCATCTTATATGAAAGAGGACTTCAAAAGAAACAAAATTGGTGTAAAAAGCATTCAAAAATCCTCAGGAGATATTAAATTCAAGTTTAACGTTCTGTCTTATCTGTGTAGAAATGACTGGTGAACTAAGTCTACTACGGAAGTTTAACACCTTCGATCTTCACATTCTTAACAATTGGTAATGTATTTTAAAGATACTATATTAAACTATTTCACTATTTGAATTATTTTTCCTCAAACTTTCTTCAGGTGGCAAATCATAATTACCATTACAAGAGTCTATTTGACTATTTTCCTGACACATCCAATGGTTTTTAAGCCACAAAATCACAGGACAAAATATGATAGCATACTGTACATAAAGACTATTGGAATCTGAGATTGTGATGTCACAACAAGTCTGATTTCAGTTGTTTCTATACAAATGATGGTGGGCTTCTACATTATGGTGGGCTTCTTGTAAAAGCTCCGGCTTCTAAGCCCTTCCACCATTTTCTCATAAATTGTCATGTGTTTTCATTATAAATATTGTAATATATGCATGAAAATGGAAAATAAATAAATAAATCAATCAATGATACCACACTTTAAACTTAAATACCTCCTTAATGGAATAAGATTTTTGAACGCTTTCTTCACCATTTTGTTTCTTTTTAAGTCTTATCTCATATAAAATAGACTTGCTTGACCGCTGAACTAATCCTTTAAGTTTTATAATCCAATGCTGCATTAAGCAACAAGATTTTCAGCACTTTATTCACAGTCAAATTCTTCCCAGTTAACTCTTTACATTACTCTAAAAGAATGATTAACAACTACATCTAACCTCTAACATTTCGTCATTACACTGCTGTCAGCAACCCATTAATTTATATGTTGCTTAAAGGATTAGTTCAGAGGTCGGACTTCAAAAGAAACAAACTAGGGCAGAAAGAATTCAAAAATCTTACTTCATTAAGGAGATATCTAAGTTTAAAGTTTGGTATCATTTGTGTAGAAACGACTGAAATCAGACTAGTTGTGATGTCATAGCCTCAGATTCCTCAAAGTATTCATGTATTCTATCATATTTTGTCCTGTGATTTTGTGGCTTAAAAAGCATGGGTTATGTCAAAAATGTAGTAAACTAAATCTAGGAAGGGTGTTAATAAAATACTACCTGAAGAAAGTTTGAGGAAAAATAATTTAAATAGTGAATATATGAAATAAACTTTCTTTAAAATACAATTGCTAAGAAAGTGAGAATGAGGACGCCAACTTTCCATAGTAGACTCACTGCACCAGTCATTTCTGCACAGAAAAGACAGAGCTTTAAACTTGGAACAGAATAAGATTTCTAACGCTTCCTGCACCACTTTGTTTTCTTTGAAGTCCTCTTTTATATAAGATGGACTTGTTTCACCCTGAACTAATCTTTAAAGGCATGTTCTACGGACGGACGGATGGACAGACGGTAAAATACAATTTTATTTTTGCGTTTTGATAGGTCAAATAACAAGTAGAACAGGTTACACTGATGAGCAAATTAGTAATTGTCTTGTATCAAATTACTGTGTGCTGGAATAAAGTGTACACCACCACAATGAAATCACGACAAATAGCTTTAAGTAACAAAGTAATATGTGGTGTCAGTATACTGACTTACACTAAGGTCAGGCTTAAATATGGTTTTATATTGCTACAAAAAATTGTCTGGTCAAGTTTCACCCTCCCCTAACAAGATGATGATTTGTGGCATTTAGATATTATGAGGCTGTTTTCTTAGGAGACAGAGAACTGATCAATTTGACCTCCAGCTACAATTTATGAATCGCTTACCAAGTGTTAATGGAAGTATGGATTATTTATTCACCTTTGGCACTCCTCTTGACAAGCATGCCTGCTTTGTGTCATATCTAAAATGAGTTGCATTGTGGGTCAGAATATGGATCAAACTTACATGGTTTGAAGATACAGGTAATAAAAAACTATAATTATTTTCTCCATTTTAAATCTATGATAAAAGTATTAAAACTTGGGGGTCTTTTTCATACTACAAAATAGAATCATATTTAGAATGAGTGAGTTGCATTGTGGGTCAGGATATGGAATAAACTTACATGGTTTGAAGATACAGGTAAAACAAAACTATAATTATTTTCTTCATTTTAAATCTAAGATAAAAGTATTAAAACTTGGAGGTCTTTTTCATACTACAAAATAGAATCATATTAAAATGAGTGAGTTGCATTGTGGGTCAGGATATGGATCAAACTTACACGGTATAAAGATACAGGTAAACAAAACTATAATTATTTTCTCCATTTTAAATCTAGGATAAAGTATTAAAACTTAGGGGTCTTTTTCATATTACAAAATGCAACTGTTAGAATTCATTATGTTTTTTGTGATGCAGTAATTACGATCCAATACCCCTTTTTCTGGTGAGTGTAATCTTACTGCGGGTTTACCAAAGGTTTTGACCCTTTTTGTGATCTTAAGTAAGAGGAGAGCAAATACCCTCCAAATATAAATATACATGAAAATAACCAAATAGTCCTTCCAAAAAAATTCTTAAGAAGTATGGTGTGTTAAAAACATAAACTCTATTTTCAAAGCATTCCTTAGATATGGCATTATTTCTGTGGAGCACAAATTGCCTGTTACTGTAGAATTGGTTTGGTCTTTGACTTAAAAAAACCCTAGTCATATTGACTTCGAATTAAATCATCCAAATTGCTAGAGAAAAGCAATCATTTTTAGTGTTTTTAATACAACCGTGTCTTTTGCCGCTTCTTTCGTATGATCAAGGGGGCCTTGTTGTTTCTATAGTCGGACTTGAAGGTCTATTTGTTTTTATGCTTTATTTATGTGAAGCACAAGTTGGCTGTTAGCTGTAAAATTGGTTTAGTCTTTGACATAGAAAAATCCTAGTCATTGACTTTTGAATTAATTCATTCAAATTGCTAGAGAAAGCAATTATTTTTAAGTGTTTTAACACTAACATATCTTTTGCGGTTTCTTTCGTATGACCAAGGGAGCCTTGTTGTTCCTATAGTCGACTTAAACGTTTATTTGTTTTTACGCTTCTCATAAATGCTCCTAATAGGGCTGCATTCTCACTTATCTCCCGATCTTGATCCCAACAATAAATCGGCTCAATGGTTTTAGAAAAACCAATGTCATGTGTTCTCACTTGAGTGCATCCAATCAGACCAACTGCAGGCGATCTGAACGCACGGCATGAGTGAACAGCAGACCCACTGCAGGCAATCTGAACGCAGGGCATGAGTGAACAGCAGACCCACTGCAGGCAATCTGAACGCAGGGCATGAGTGAACAGCAGACCCACTGCAGGCAATCTGAACGCAGGGCATGAGTGAACAGCAGACCCACTGCAGGCAATCTGAACGCAGGGCATGAACAGCAGACCCACTGCAGGCAATCTGAACGCAGGGCATGAGTGAACAGCAGACCCACTGCAGGCAATCTGAACGCAGGGCGTGAGTGAACAGCAGACCCACTGCAGGCAATCTGAACGCATGGGCAGACCCACTGCAGGCAATCTGAACAGCAGACCCACTGCAGGCAATCTGAACGGGCGTGAGGGCGTGAGTGAACCCACTGCAGGCAATCTGACCCACTGCAGGCAGGCAATCTGAGGCAATGAGTGAACAGCAGACCCACTGCAGGCAATCTGAACGCAAGGCATGAGTGAGCAGACCCACTGCAGGCAATCTGAACGCGGGGCATGAGTGGACAGACCCACTGCAGGCAATGAACAGCAGACCCACTGCAGGCAAGTGAACAGCAGACCCACTGCAGGCAATCTGAACACAGGGCATGAGTGAACAGCAGACCCACTGCAGGCAATCTGAATGCAGGGCATGAGTGGACAGCAGACCCACTGCAGGCAATCTGAACGCAGGGCATGAGTGAACAGCAAGTCAAAATATGAAATACTAAAAATCTCATGAAATGTAACCGAGCAGGCTAATTGTTTGCAGAAAATAAGCAAGTTATAATAGGATATAGAGGGATTTCATCACGTGACACTTAACTCATCTGGAAGCCATTTTGCAGGGCAGTGACATCGTTGCGTTTCACGTGTCTTCACATGGCCCAGTCACATCACACGTACAACAAACATACTACATGCTAACTTACCAGTTCCAGTTCAGCAACTTTCACTACTTACAATTTTTGTTCCCTATTTTACTTGATATTTTCCTTACTTTTTAAATATTTATTAAGTATACGAAGAGCAACTTTTACATGAATGCCAGGTGATTGTTCGTTATACTCAGACAAAGCCTACATACCTGGTAAAAAGTGCTCGCTGCAAATCCTAGTGTGAACCGTAGGTTAAAAGCCGTCGCGTCATACAGCAGAAACCCACTTTAAACGTCGATCAGGATCAGATAAAAATCAGGAAATCCTCCTTTTATTCCCCGGCTCATGTCTATTAGTGTAATCAATGTCACAGCAAGATTCCAGCATAATTATCTTACAAAAATAATCTTTTATAACACATACAAACGTATGTAAGTCTAATTAAGTGTACAGCAGACGACAGTCTTCTTCCCTGACAAAATGGAGATGTAAACAAAGTCATGTGACCTCGTGACGTAAGCTGAAACACCCTTATAGTATGCAAAAGTTGTGACAAATGAAAAAGAAGAAAATCTTTATGTTATTCTCTAAATCTGTCCTACATTTCTATCACTGAAAATGATTCACCTGTTTTTTCCTTCTATTGAGGGATGAAACATATCCAGAACCTCTTTGTTATAATCAGCTGCTCCCATTCAAAAAAAATTGGCGAAGATTTGAAAACAAAAAGATATCATAAGGAAATTACAGTTTTTTTTACTCTCTGATGTCACAAATTTACATACAAATTAGCATAATTTATTATGATAAGACCTTAGAATAATTTTACTTTATGATGTCACAAATTTACATACAAATAAGCATAATTTATTATGATAAGACCTTAGAACATACAAATAAGCATAATTTATTATAATAAGACCTTAGAATAAGGCTATAGAATGGTCAATTTTTCATCAATCTCATTGGTGGATCTGATCGCCTGTTCCAGATCATGATCCTACCATCAACGAGGATACAAATCCAGTGACTGCGATCAGATCCAGTGAATTTTCACAGAAAAAAAATTGGTGGACCTGGTTCTCTGCATTGGGTCTGATCGTGAGCTCGCAATCCAGTGAGAACGCGCTCTAAGAGTAAACAGATGCAGAATAAGAGTATGAGGAAGGTGTTAGGGAGAACCTAACCCTGTCATTCCTCAAGTGGAGTCAAATTTGATTTAAAAGAATGAGGTTCTGTGTGGCCAATCTCTTGTTTGGATGGAGCAGTAAATCTTTGCTTTGTATTTTTTGACATAGCTTTACACCTTTGTACAAAGTATTTTCTCCAGGATAAGCCTTAAGAGGACCTCTTGTATTCAAGTAGATGCTAGTCTTGAGAAAGTTTACAAGCTTCTGAATGAGGAACAGTTTTTACCTGTGAATTTGAAGTGTTTTTCCTGTGAATTTTGAAAAACTGTAGGGTAGAACAAAAGGCCAGCACAAGTGCATGGTAATTAGTATGGAGTATGGTTTATCTAAAGTGCAAAATAATATAATGCAGGATAAGATTTGACATGTTTCGATTGATAGATATGTAATACAAAAAAACAAATTAATTTCATTTGATATGAAATATTTTGTGAAGGTCTAAAGAAAAAGTGACATTTTTCACTAATTCATGTAACAGTTTGGGGAGTAAAATGAAGACAATGTAGAAATGTACCACAGCCAAATCTCATTAATGACTTGTTCTTTATGCGTCCTGAACTTTAAACATTTTGGGGTCTTCTAATCCTTTTTTGAGGGCCAAAATGTTCACAAAATATCATACTTATTTGTGTTATTTTCTTGGCCATACAAGCCCCCTCCCCACCCCCCCCCCCCCACCCCCTCTCCTCGGTGGTAGAAGAGTTCACAAATGTTTAAAAAGTTGTCACTTTGTGTATTTCACTTATTAAACTTATTGACACATCTATGAAATTCATTTCCCTCTAAATTTCACAAAACTTAAATATTCATTACATACATTATTTCTATCACCCCTTCCCCCCTCTCCTAATTTCATCGACGTCCAACGACCTTCACTTCAAAATACAAAAGGCATTGGGTCAAGCTTCTGAAGAAGTTAATATCACAAGTGGCGTCAAATTAGCGCGAGAAGGAACAAATTCACTTGGAGTGGTTATGCTGTAAATAACTGTGGTAACTCTTACAGTACCCATTAAGACTCATTAAGAACAACTTAAACCCTGCCCTCATCTACCATAATGAAGAAAAGATAGAGGTTAATGTGTTTTGTTAAGGGCTGACTGTGGACAAAGATGATAAAGTTTAAAGAAAGAATGCCTGTGTTTTAAGATTTCTGGCTTTGAATATGAAAAGTTATATTAAAGTTTATTGTCTTTTGTGTGCAATAATAGAGGTTTACACCTCAAATTGGTAAATAGTGACAGGAAGTGAGAAACTTGTTAGGAAGGGCAAACCACATATGCCAGTGGCTGATCTACAAAGGGTAGTTTGTTTTTTTCATTAGAAAATATCAAAAAGCTTAAATGATGAAACATTTTGTCCATTATAACATTTTTTGGGTAATAAGTAGGTCTATGATGGCTTAAATAGGCAATTTCCCCCTCGCCCTGACACAAAAGACACATTCTTTCTTTTCCTATTTAAATCAAATGATTAAAAGAATTTTTAGATATCTTGTTAGAAATATTTTGCTGAATTCTTTCATATTTCTTTCTAAGTAGTCCCTAATTTGTGGGATCTTCACCATAGGCATAGGAACATGTTCTTCATGGGGGGGGGGGAGGCGGGAAGGGGAGAAACAAAGGTATGTTACAACACCACTTCAATAGTAAAAAAATGACTTAGTTGGGGGCACCATGTAGGTCACTGCAACAATGGAGGGGTGGAGGCACGTGCCCCCCTGTTCTTACACTACTTCACATAAGTTTCAACCTTTAATAATCAGCTATTAATAATAAGTTTCTGAAGGGCCATCATGAGGGGAGTAAAGGGGAAATTGAATAATGACCCTGACACAATAGTCTGGAAACCACTTTATTGTTTGCAGTGACAAAAGGTTAAAACTCGTAGGGCTTTCAAAAACTTGAACCAGAACGAAATGGTTTTGGTTTCCAATGCTGTTTTTTATGCTGATTAATTTTGTATTAACTGTTAATGTCATTGCATATTATGAAATATTTGACATAACATGAATTGTTCTTGAGATATCATGTCTACAAGCTCTTTTAAGCAAAATCATATTAAGCCACGCCTACAACGCATATTAATGATATTTAATGTTTTTTATCAACTGAACATGTACAAACCAGCTAACATCAAAATGCTACTAAATATGAAAAAATATGAAAATGCTACTAAAACTTGTGATTGTTAAAATATGGGCATTTCACGATATTAACATTAAGCCCCGCCTACTCACTAATATCTATGACATCACCACCAAAAACAATAGGGCACATCTATGGACCTTAGGCGATTTGTGTACCACATATGATCATATTAATGATATCCAATGTTTTAAAAAAATGAACATTTACAAACTAGCTAACATCAAAATGCTACTAAAGGTGAAACAAAATATACATGTGAATGTTAAAATATGAGCAATTCAAGATATTTACATTAAGCCCTGCCTACTCATTAATATGTATGACATCACCAGCAAAACAATAGGCACATCTACAGACCATGGGCTATCTGTGTACTACATATGATGTGAATCATTGTCCTTCTTAAGAAACAGTGTTTACAAGGTCTTTTCAGCAAAACCATATTAAGCCCCGCCCACTACGCATATTAATGAAATTCAAAGTTTTTATACAATAAATACATGCATACACACTACCTAACTATTATACTGACTTATGAAACAAAACAGACACGTGATTGTTAAAATATGAGCATTTCAAGATTTTAACACTTAGCCCCGCCTACTCACTAATATCTATAACATCATTACCAAAAACAATAGGGCACATCTATGGACCTTTAATAGGCTATTTGTGTACCACATATGAATCATGGGATACCTATGTGGCAAATATGACATGAATCGAGTTTACCATTCTAGAGATACCGTGCTTACAAGCTCTTTTCGACAAAATCATGTTAAGCCCCACCCACAATGCATTTTAATGACATTCAACATTTTTGTACCATGAACATGTACACACCAGCTAACAACATAATTACACTCAATATGAAACAAAGCAGATATGCAGTTGTTAAATTATGAGCATTTCAAGATATTAACATTAAGCCCCGCCTACTAATTAATATGAATGACATCACTACCAAAAACAATAGGGCACATCTATGAACCTTAAGCTATTTGTGTTCCACATATGACATGGATCCAATGTATCGTTCTTGAGATATTGTGCTTACGAGCTTGCTCTCACAGACACACATACATACATACCTGTATCGGATTATAAAATGCAGAGTTCTCAAGGAAACAGAAGGAGACCTAAATTCTTAATTTGGTTTGGTTTGGTTAGAGGTTTAACGTCCCGACAAACTTCCTAAGTTGGAATATCAATGTCAAGATGTCCACGGCCATTTCACAAACCAGTGTGGAGCACTGGTTGGAGACCCACCGGGGATCAAGCCCGGGATGCTAAGTTGCCAAACCGGAGGCTTCACTAGACAAAAAGTCTCTCAGCAAACACTTAATTCTGCAACACTGTTTCTTATTTACAGTAAAAGACCACAATTTGGTTCTCAAGACTACCCTAAATTAGGCTTCAGTGCTTTCAAGTGATAGTTTGGCAACTTTTCTCTTAACAAAATCACCTGTAATCTATGCTCCACTTAAACAGTCTTTAATATAGCTTTACATATACCATAAATTTGACTATAATTCAAATAGTAAATGGTGTTTCGCTGTATGTTTGCTTGGATCCCACAAAGCTACCTGCCGACCCTTCATAGAGCCTCTGAAATGACCAAGTCACGGCAATTTAATCTCATGTGTCAAATTACTTGAAGCACATCCTGAGGTTTCATTATTAACACCTATTATTAACACCTGCATAATAAAATTAACAACATTGAAATGACTGTTACTGCATTCCTTTTAAAAACATTGACAGAAAAACACACGAGACGGTTTAAGCTGAACATGCTGATAAAGGTATTTCATCACGTGACTCACTACAGTAAGTCATCTGGAAGTCATTTTGCAGGGCAGCGGCATCGTTGCGTTTCATGTGTCTTCACACAGCTCTGTCACATAACACGTACAACAAACATACTACATGCTAACCTACCAGTCCCAGTTCAGTGAATTTTACTAACTAAAATTTTAGTTCTGCTCCGATTTTACTTCACATTTTCCTTAAGTTTGATATATTTACCAGGTATACGAAGAGTAACTCTAACATTAACGCCATATGATTGTTCCTTATACTCAGACAAAGCCAACATAACTGATATAAAATTTTCTTGCAATACCTAGTGTGAAAACGTAGGTTGAAAATCATCAAATCGTACAGCAGAAACCCACTTCGAACGTTGATCGGGATCAGATCGAAACTGAGAAAATGTCTTTTTTTTTCCCCGCATACATCTATTATTGCAACCAACAGCACAGCAAGATTCCAGCATAATAAAAAATAATCTTACATAACAACATGCAAATGTACGTAAGTCTAATTAAGTGTACAGCAGACAACAGTGTTTTTCTGACAAAATGGTGATGTAGACAAAGTCAGACGTCAGCTGAAACACCCTAATTGGTTGTTGGTTGATACATTGTGGCAGTGACAGCTGATGTAATTTGTGCCAGAAAATCGAGGTAAAACTTCCCAAATATTGAAGAAAATATTCCAAAATTAAAGAAAATTTCACAAAATGGAAGGAATTTTCATGAAAATGAAGGAAATTTCCCAAAAACGAAGAAATTTCCACAAAATGAAGAAAACTTTGAAACAAATTGCCAGAAAATGAAGGAAATTTCCTGAAAACTGAAGAACACTGCCCAAATATTAAAGAAAATATCACAACAATTTCCGCACAATTAAAAAAAATTCCGAAAAATTAAGAAATGTTTTCAAATATTGAAGAAAATTTTCCAAAAATGAAGGAAACTTTCCAAAAATGGAAGAAATTTTCCTAAAGTTTGAAGAAAACTTCCCAATTATTGAAGAAAATATCCCGTAAATAAAGACTTAATGAAAATAGAAGCAAATTTCACGAAGAGGAAAGAAAATTGGAGGTTTCCCTGAAAGTGAAGATTTCCCTGAAACAGTGTAATTGCAGATTTCCCTAACAAAATCAATTTGTAACACGTTCATTATTCAGGTGAGGGGGGGAGGGGGGGTAAAATTGTGCAAACTCTAGGCGTGCTATAGGGGTGAACGTTGCAATGCACGGATGGGGAACCCAGGGTTTCACAGGAAGCCCTACGTTTGTCATGGTTTTAATAGCAGAAAAGGGCTATAAAATGTGTCACATCTATTGGGCGAAGCTGCATGTATAGGGCGCAGGGCAAAACCCAGGAATCCCTGCATTTCTCACAATTTTCAGAGCAGAAAATTGCTTAATATTGTGTCAAATCCAAGGTCGATGTCCTAGGCACCGAGGGGGCAAAGTCCCAAGAATCTAGTACCGTTTTTGGTGTGATTTTGGTAGCAGAAAATTGCTCAAAATCGTGTCAATTTCAAACTAAAGTACTTTAAAAGGAATATTATTTTGGAACGAATGTTTAAATGTAGCCTAGGATCCCATTGACTTTAATATGTGTCTTTAGTTGGGGTCTAGGAATGGTTTTCATATTTCTGATGTAAGAATAAAGCTTTGAGAAAAAATATTTACAACGTTGAGAATAAAAAGTATATAAAAGTATATTATATTCATAACAATTTTTCGCCCCTGTAAGCATTAGGCACCCTCTTAAAAAGCTTCTACCAGCTGTATTCAATCAAAATTGTTTGCCTTTCATGGCAGGAGCAGATATTAAATATTGCCGACGAGCTATAGCCATGCATTGGTTTTGGTCCGAGGGCAAAATCCAGGGGCCTGTTGAAGTGCTAATGGTGGGAAAATGGCGGGTCTTTTCTGTGGAAAATTCATGCACTTTTGGACTACATAAATGGAATATTACTTGCTTAATAGTATAGGAAGAAGTTATTGATCAACACATACATTTTCCCAGGGCCTAATTTGTTTTTTCTCAAGACAATTTTGGCACCCCTTCCAAAAACTTCTCTGAAGCTGTTGCCCCCTCCCCCTCCTCCTCTCCCCATTACTGTTCCCATCATAAAGTTTAATTGTACTGTGATTTTGGAGTCAAAAGAAAAGAAACAGGATGCTAAAGAGTTCTGTGGGGGTGCTAGACTTATAGTACCCCAACCAGAACCAACATGGTTGCCAAAATTATTTGTTTTCATTCAAAACAGACAAATACATGCAATGTACAGTTTCCTCAACGTGTCAAATACGCACAATATGTTATTATAGCTTAATAAACAGGAAAGAAATTGTCGAAAAATTACAATGCAAGAAAAAGGATGTCCATCCCTAAAGCTTGTTGGACACCTCCGTGACATGTCATGCCGAGTATTTCTTAAAACAATAAAGATACATTTCCTATTGTTCTTTTCGTATTGGTCGATTGACAAACTTTTTAAAAGGTCAAAGTCAAGTATTTGAAAGTATTTATTTTGAAAGAATTTTCGGGATAATGGAAACATTGTGTACATGTACATGTCTGCACCATTCTGATATGAAAAGCTATTTTAAAACTGTTTGGAGTTGGCAGAAGGCTTATGGATAGTCAGAGGTTCATTAATGAATAAAGAATTTGTTCAAAAACATAACAAAAGCACAAGTGCCCACCAATAAACATTTGGTAACAAAAAGCTTTGGACCATAACCAAAATCAATATCCGAGTGGAAAAGACTGAAATTATTGAAAGTATTACAAAAAAATTACAATATTGTGCGGTCCCAGCAGACCTGTCAATCCTTACAAGTTGTTCAAATCCTCCCAAAATGCAAAAACTTTGATCCATCATAACGTGAAAAGTGAAAACTAAATACGCAATGTTCAAAGTTAAACGAGATTTTGTTATTTAATGGATATAATCAACTTAAAATTTAATGTTAATTTTAATCGTCATAATCAAAGTATTTCTATCCAAAGTTGCCCAATTACAAATTTACAATCAACAAAATGACACACTATAAAGGAGAAATTTGGATCAACCCCATATCCCCCACCCCCATTTTCAATCATCAGCTTATTTACATACTAATAGCCTGCATCATCAGCTTATTTACATACTAATGGCCTGCATTATCAGCTTATTTACATACTAATGGCCTGCATTATCAGCTTATTTACATACTAATGGCCTGCATCATCAGCTTATTTACATACTAATGGCCTGCATCATCAGCTTATTTACATACTAATGGCCTGTATCATCAGCATCATCAGCTTCATTTAACATACTAATGGCCTGCATCATCAGCTTATTTATCATCATACTAATGGCCTGCATCATCAGCTTATTTATCATACTAATGGCCTGCATCATCAGCTTATTTAATGGCATACTAATGGCCTGCATCATCAGCTTATTTACATACTAATGGCCTGCATCATTAGCTTATTTACATACTAATGGCCTGCATCATTAGCTTATATACTAATGGCCTGCATCATCAGCTTATTTACATACTAATGGCCTGCATCATCAGCTTATTTACATACTAATGGCCTGCATCATCAGCTTATTTACATACTAATGGCCTGCATCATCAGCTTATTTACATACTAATGGCCTGCATCATTAGCTTATTTACATACTAATGGCCTGCATCATCAGCTTATTTACATACTAATGGCCTGCATCATTAGCTTATTTACATACTAATGGCCTGCATCATTAGCTTATTTACATACTAATGGCCTGTATCATCAGCTTATTTACATACTCATGGCCTACATCATCAGCTTATTTACATACTAATGGCCTGCATCATTAGCTTATCTACAAACTAATGGCCTGTATCATCAGCTTATTTACATACTAATGGCCTGCATCATCAGCTTATTTACATACTAATGGCCTGCATCATTAGCTTATTTACATACTAATGGCCTGCATCATCAGCTTATCTACAAACTAATGGCCTGTATCATCAGCTTATTTACAAACTAATGGCCTGTATCATCAGCTTATTTATATACTAATGGCCTGCATCATCAGCTTATCTACAAACTAATGGCCTGCATCATCAGCTTATTTACATACTAATGGCCTGCATCATCAGCTTATCTACAAACTAATGGCCTGTATCATCAGCTTATTTACATACTAATGGCCTGCATCATCAGCTCATTTACATACTAATGGCCTGCATCATCAGCTTATTTACATACTAATGGCCGCATCATTAGCTTATTTACATACTAATGGCCTGCATCATCTGCTCATTTACATACTATTGGCCTGCATCATCAGCTTATTTACATACTAATGGCCTGTATCATCAGCTTATTTACATACTAATGGCCTGTATCATCAGCTTATTTACATACTAATGGCCTGCTCTCACCACCATTGTTTTGTCTGGAAAATATACAAAGCAGGATTTTATCAAATAAGTACCCTGGATCATCACTATTTACTTTCTTCTGGAAAATACAGGAAGATGCTAAAAAACATTATTTCTTTTTCAGCGTCCTTGTTGGTTAACTCAGGAATACTATCCTGGCACCAAGTACTTCCAAAAAACAATAAAATCGTGAAATTTTAATTTGTTTTTTGCATGTTTTTGTTGGAATTATGGTAAAAATGGACTGTTAACAGTTCAATTTTAAAAGGTAATTATACTTTTAACTTCAAGGCCAGTCATTCTGTCAAAATGTTTATTCCAGACCTAAATGTGTCATAAATATAATGTTTAAAACATGTACAATATCACAGGCCTTTTTTAAACAAATTTTCATTGGTGGGTCTATTGATGGCAAAAATGGCATCAGAAAAATGATGAATTCTTTCAGCACAGAGACAGAATCTTCACTTAACAAAATATTTGATAAAAGTACCCTTGAAGTAAATTTCTCCAAATCACATGAAAATGTTTAATAACGCTTGTTTTGCTTTTCAAAATTTCTGTGCAAAATATGAAGGTTGGCCCACCAGAATACACAGTCTTTAAAAAGGGAAAAAAAAAATTGACTCATCGGCCAAATAGCCATTTAGAAAAAGCCTCCAATAACACACAAATTACTAGTAATATTTCTAAAAATAATACCTTAGAATATTTGTACTGCATGTGCCCTTTTGTGGGGCCCTGGGCAGTTGTCCCATTGGTAAACTGGCCCGACTCTACATTAAAAATGTGCAATATACAAATACCTTGGTCCATTGCTCCTCTAAATCACTCTGCAACCATTACCACATGTGCTGTTAATGAAGATCTGATTCATCTCATAAAAGCTTTACCCTAAAGACATTATATAATCAATCTTCATCAAATCCATTGGAAGTGATGCCAGCTGATTTTCAATGTGAGCAGCCGGTAGTAAAACGACAATCAGTAAACGAGAATGCTACAGATGATCAAGATGTCTCAAGAATGTGAGATGCAAATAACTGTTCTCGCAAGAGACTTACGGATGATATAAGCATGCAGAACTTTAGAACCATGTGTTAAAGAACTAGTGACAACTAATAATTGCTAGAAAACTAATTCAGCTATTAAAAAGCATAAGAACAAAAATTCCAGCAAAATCAGTCAGAATTTAATTACTTAATAGCTTTTTAAATTTTCAGAGCTTAATAAATGCTTTTACAAAGCAATATGCCAAACCCTTCATTTATAAATCTGCCTGATTGTATATCAGTCCAGGAGCAACCCGAACTCATAATCTGTTTGATTGATTTTCTCAAAAAGCGCTGATGAATTTTAAAAAACAGCAATGAAAAGTTTGGAATATCTATTTACTATCCGTCTCCAAAATTTTAGGGCATTCAGTGAAATTTTGGACAATCCAAAGCGGAAAATGAGAAATCCTATAGGTTTAGTGTGGGCTAGTCAAATGTGTAGGCTGATGCAATGACTAATACATAAAAGTACCCAATTTTTTGGGGTATTTCAAAGTACCCAGTTTTTTGTGTTGCTCCTGGACTGTAAATTTACTTTAGAAAGTTTTATATATAGAAATTTAACCTTTTATACATGTACATTTTTATATTTATTCTTTTATAATTATATGCATTCTCTTTTATAATGATAATATTATAATATATGCCCTATAGATGTTAGAGAAGTGTATATCTCAACCAAAAAGTGGCTGTGCATTTTCGTTTAATAGCCTAAATGAAATGTTTAAACTGCCGAATTTCCATTCGTTTAAATAAATTTCCCCCTCCTCTCCCTAACAAAAAGACAATTTTCCAACTGGTTCTATCCTTACAATAACCACCGTTTAAATGGCCCTCCCAAAAATAAGCATGTCTTTTTCTTATAGTAAGTCTTCAAATTACCCGTAAGGCTTAAAAAATAATGATCCATGGTTGGAATCCACTTTAGACAAGATACAGAAATACGTACCAGCAAGTAAATTTTCCACAACTTGCAAGCATTTTAAAATGTTTTTAGCACTTATGATTCCCGACTCAACCCATCCCTATTCCCAACTGTACTGTATTTGACACAATCCTCTCGGAAATGGTGGTGATCTTTGCGACCCATGCTTAAATCTTGGCAACTTTGAAACATTTTTGTTCATTAATTTCGCAATCTTTTTTTCCCTTTTTGCACAATTTATTTGACTCGTCAGGTCAACTTTGCATTTATTTGACTCATTAGGTCAACTTTGCATTTACTGGACTCATCAGGTCAACTTTGCATTCATTTGACTCATCAGGTCAACTTTGCATTTATTTGACTCATCAGGTCAACTTTGCATTTATTTGACTCATCAGGTCAACTTTGCATTTATTTGACTCATCAGGTCAACTTTGCATTTATTTGACTCATCAGGTCAACTTTGCATTTATTTGACTCATCAGGTCAACTTTGCATTCATTTGTAGTGAAAATAATAATCAAAGCTTTTTTATCTGTAAATTTCTGGGTCAGTTTTACAGCTTGTACATATGTTAACCTAATGCAGATTTAGGCCTCTTGTTACTAAGCCTCTTCATCAAGTAGCCCTAAATTTGGCAAATCATTGCAGTTAATTATAGCCCTTTTCACAGCTAATTAGTGTGAAATTCAACTCCTGTCTTAAAAGGGATCGGCTCCTTTGTTGATCTTATGTTAAGATAGAATTGTAAAAGTCATTGAATGAAAGTTTTATGTGTATTTGAAATGTTATGGATTTTCAATGGCAAGTGTGAGTCGCGAACATTTAAACTTTTGGGAGGTACGTTCGTTTGAAGTAAATTACATGTGTAATCATCACAACCCTAGTCAGAGCATTTAGTGTGTGTGTGGAGGAGAGATATTTATGGGAATCTCATCTTTACTATGTTGATAATACCTGCATACTTGACTCATTCCTTCAAACTCATCCAGGATCTAGAAGCACTCATTTGAGATAACTCTCATTTAAGTTCTCTTCACATTATTCTCCATCACTGACCCAAACAGAGAATTACTAAGAGTTCAACTTGTGAAATTCTTTACTTGATGCCCCACTTATTGACTTAGTTTCCTCACTTACAATGCTATAAGTATTTCCACCTCCCTAAAACAAAATCTCAATTAACCAGAATCACTCCAGAGAGAAAGAGCAAAAACTTGCAAAAGAGTTGATCAAACTTGACAGGATTATTGCAAGCAACGAGTTTAAAAGTAACTATCGTAACTCTTGATTGGATTCCTGTTAGCCAAGTCCTCGCGAGATTTGAGTATCAGAGAAAAAGAGGAATAGGCACCTGGAGTTGATTTGTAACAAAATGTTATCCGGATAAATAATGAGTACTACCCATAAATCATGTTTTTACTTCAAACAACGTTTACTGGTTGGTGAAGGGTATTAGTTAGACTCATACAGCAGGAGTTTGGTGTTTGTGAATCAAAGACAGCTTTTCTGCCACAACTCTTATTTTGACTTGTAGATTTAAAACACTATTTCCAGACTATACAGTTATGTGAAGTCCGATCCCTTTGAGAGTCAACTGGTCAAGTTCACAATATCTTTAAAGGTGTTCAATAATACCAGTTTTGTAAAAGAAAAGATAAGCAGGATTTTTCTGAGATTTCCTCAGAAATGTTAAAGTTTTTAGATTTCCTTAGAAAATTAAAGTTTTTTCAGATATTCTTATGGAAGGTTAGAATTTCCTCACAAAATGTTAAAATACTTCCTCAGAAAAAGCTAAAGTTTCTTCAGATATCCTAAAGGTTAGGATAGTTCCTCAAAAAAGTTAACTTCTTCAGATATCCTTTATGGAAGGTAAGAATTTCCTAACAAAATGTTAAAGTTTTTCAGAGACACTTAAGACAGGATTAAAGACTAGTTTCCTTAAAAAGTCTACAAAACAATGTATTTTTATACACCCTAAAGATCTTTATCTTTAGAGCCTAATTCTCTTCACTACAATCTTCCTTCAAAATAATGGAAGTCATAAAGAATCAGTGAGAAAATGTTCCATAAAAAGACACTAATCTATGATGTCACTGCACAGTTTGAGAAATGACTAAAGAACACCTCTGACCTCATAAAATTCAAATAAATTTTTCCCATTTAAAAACTCCCAACACTTATATTTTGGTGGATAGGGGGGATCAAAATACCATAAACTAACAGTTATATTTTGGTGGATAGGGAGATCAAAATACCATAAACTTTACAGGAACATACCCATCTTGTGAAACACTTTGTGTACCAACACTATACATTAATTCATTCATTACAACCACAATCCAGTAACACTACAACAACAAATAAGTTTACAGGCAATTTTCACTAAATAGCGTTCCCATAAAAGCACAAAATTTCAAAAAGCTGTTCTTCACATCACAGAATTTTACAAAATTATGCACCATATGACAAATTCATTCACACAAATTGTCACTGGCCAGCCAGACCATTTCCTTTCTAGCTTTTTTTTTTTTTTTTTTTTTTTTTTTTCAACAGAAGTCCAAGCTGTTGTGTCAATTTGTAAGCCTTAATGTTTTTCCTAGATGGCCTTAATGTTTCTGTGTCTATTGGGCAGTACAATAGTATTCCAAACTTTTAAGGGAAATGCAGTCACCAGTAAAATGGGTGCACTGTATTGTATGTCAGCAACCCTCAATGATTAGTTAGAGAGGGCAATCCATGGCGAAAATGTTCACATAAGGAAATCATGATATAATTCAGCCAATAATTTTGCATAAAATATAAGAAACACACTGAACAACTCTAACACATCTTTAAAACACATCACAAAAATCTTTCTAAAATGAAAGGTTCATATGGAGGGGTGTTTTTCCACAAACAATGGCAGCCATGAATTGATTTCACAGAACCCACAACCCACTTCCCATTCATCCATAACAAAATTTGCATCAAAAACCATACAAATTTGAAGCAGTAAAAATACTTAATATTTAAACTGAATTTGATGAGATTACAAAATTTTAACTTTGTTCTTTATCAAAATAATGCAGCTAATAATACCTCTACTTATCTATATTTCTTACACAATTATAACATTCTACATCCCTTTAAATTTCTAAGGAATCTCTTTAAATTTTTAAGAAATCTCTCTCAATTTCTAAGGAATTCTTCAAATTTTAAGGAATCCCTTTAAATTTCTAAGGACTCCCTTTAAATTTTTTAAGTAATTATTTTAAATTTCTAAGGAATCCCTTTAAATTTCTAGGGAATCCCTTTAAATTTCTAAGGAATTTCTTTAAATTTTAAGGAATCCCTTTCAATTTCAAAGGAATCCCTTTCAATTTCTAAGGAATCCCTTTATATAAGGAAGGAATCCCTTTAAATAGGGAGGCTATAGTAAAATTCAAAGTGGCATGTAACTGTTTATAAATAGGATTAAATGAAAGATGGTGGTTGCAGGAACAATTAAAAAACAAGAATCATGTAAATAGGTGACACGGTTCCCAACTTATGAGAAAAAAAGGTGTCACTTGGATTGTCCCAAATTTAATTGCCGTTTCCATGACACCCAGATTTAGCCAATGTTTTGTCAGTTTTAAAGAATTAAGCATTTTTAAAGCATAATAAATGTTTGGTCATGTTACTTTACCACTGATATTAAGTATTTTCTTGTTCTGTGCAATATTCTCTTCAACATAAAAAAAATTAATGAATGAAAATTGATATCGTTAAAGAATAAATGACATAGTTAATGTGTAACCAAACCATAACATACATTAAATTGGCAAAAGTGGGACAAATGTGTTTGAATGTAAAATTTGCTCAATTTCATTTAAATGCAATTTTTAAACCAAATAAGCTGTGCTTTTAGCAAGTGGTTTAGCCATGCATAAAATTATAATTTAAGGACCTAAATATTTAATTAACATTGACGAAAAGTGAGACAATTCATTAGGGAAAAGTGTGCAAATCAGAAATTATTTCAGTGTGCTTCAAATAAATAATTAGGCTGACAGTTATTAAGCAATTAAGCTGACAAATTATACATATAGATCAAGACAATACATGATGGTACACACTCAGTAAGAGTGTACTTGCAAGGTCTGGTTGATCGACAAATAACTGCAACCAACATGAAAAAGTAAATTAGCAGGCCATAGGCCAAGGTAGCTGCAAGTGATTGTAATGAAAGTTTAAAAAAGTTATACAAAAAAAGCTTAAAAAAACATGCAGTAGTAGCATACCCGCAATATGTTCAGTTTATCCAGAAATGTTTAAACTTACCAAAAAAAAGCCCTAATTAGCTGCACAGTGAATGATGAAAAGTATAAAAATAAAGTTTATTTAATCAAAAGTTAATTTTCTTTCAGCAAAATAGTTTTTTAATAAATCATACGCATAGTTCAAAAAATCATAATGGAACGCACAGCGTACTTGCAATGTTCGGTTTATAATAAAATGCTATCCCCACACTCCCCAAAAAAAAATATTAAAAATTAAAAATTAAAAACAAAAACAGGCCATTGGCGAAGCTTAAAAAAGATGCAGAGATTGTGTTTTTTTTATTACAAAAATCTTGATCTAACTAAAAGTCAATTTCCTTTCAGCAATAACTAAGAACTTAAATTCAAGATGGTCCGTACACAATAACTAAACATTAGTTACTTAATCACAGGCCTACACTACATACAAACTGTAGTCGAAAATGGCTGCTACAGTGCTAACATTACTGCACACAATAAATTCTTGTACGTGTGTACATACACTAACGTTACAGTGTTAGTAGTTTATCAGTTACAAAGGCACTGTACAGTGTCAGTATTGCATGCTGAATTCGGCTTTAAATTAACTAATTTAACTAAGCTTACCTTAATATAAGTTATGGTTAACATTACGTACGATTAAAAAGGCAAATCAATACAATTGCCCTCAAAATACAGGAATTCCAGCTACAGTACGACGTTGTTTACAACTTAAACTTACAAGTTACAACGCATGCGATTGCCAAATCATGGGTCAATTCAAAAACGATGAGTCGCTTGCCGTGAAAATGGGGCATCTAATTGTATCTCATTTTAAAGATAAAAAAATTCTCTTTCAAACAATGCTTGAGTTTTTGTACTTGGTATTTTGATAAACATGCTTAAAAATAAAAATGATTTTCAACTTTTTTCTATGAAAAAATCATCAGAAACTGAAAACTTAAGTATTAGAAAGCTTGAGGTATTGTCTATCTTTCTGGCCACATATTAGTTCTAGGTGATGAACAATGTAACAGTAATGGCTTTTTATAAACCCACCCTGCATAACACACAGCACAAACTCACGTCCCAAAAATTTAAACGGCTTCAAGTCTCTAATATAGCATTTTTTATCACTCCATAATTCACTCAAATCTTCATCAAATCACATAATTTTGGACTTATATAAAAGGTAATACTACACAAATTAATAATATCAACTTTTTAGATATGTTTAATAAAAGTAGTAAATATCTTAAGTTAAAAAGAAGTATTTTAACGCATTTAGTTGCGAGTTATTAAAATAGTAACTGCGCATGCTCGCAAATCGCTAAGTCATAAAATCTGTGGCTACACATCGCATTGGGAAATTGTATTGTTTTGGCCTATCTACTTTAAGTTTCTAAGGAATCCCACATGCAGTACTTGAATATAACTTCAAGATTGAAACAATTTAGAGCTCACTGATTTGGTTTGTTGATGTTTAACAGCACTGCGACAGTCAGTCAAAAGTGCCAAAAGGGTGTTAAAAACTAATGTGCTGGAGTTAGGACAGAGAGGAAAGAGGGGTGGGATAGAGGGAAGGAGGGAGAAAAGTTGGATAAGGGAAAGACGTTAAGGTATTGAAAGGAAGGTGAGGAAGGTTAGGCAGAGAAGGGAAGGGAAGGGACGTTAGGGACGTTTAGATAAGGTGGAATAAAATGCTGTTGCAGCGAAAGGTGATGAACTTGAGCTCACTGGGTAGAGCTACACGGACAAGAATTAGTTACAGGTTTTTAAAGAAAGATTCAGACACTTTGAATTATACGATGTCATGGGAATCGTGACAATCTTTTCTACATCCATCATAATGGTTTTATTGTTTGAGTCTGTTTAAAATAAGAGCCATATTCTATGATTTGAAAGTCAGACAATATCTTAATATCACTCCACGTGGTATGATTTATCTTAATATCACTCCACGTGGTATGAGATTTATCTTAATATCACTCCACGTGGTATGAGATTTATCTGGAGTGACACTGCTCATATGTTTGCTATTAGTGAAAAAGTTGGAATGGGAGGCTAACAGTGTTTCTTTATTGTTACACAAAGCATGGAAAATCACAAGGAAAGCGAGTGTCATTAGTATCAGTTGTACAAAATGATTTGAATTGGAATAGTTACTTAAATCACTCAACAAAGGATAACGAATGCCATAATTTTGTCCTTCCCCTGAAACACCATCCTTGATAATAGTTGTTGCTCACTGAGGTAAATCCCACAACTCACATTTGCCAGAATCTTCAAGGATTTTCCCTTTATGTTAACTTTTTAACACCCTCCCTCCCTTCACATTAAACAGCAGGGAAGTGCCATGTTAGTACAACACATACAAATTCTTCAAATGATCCTAAAAATCCGAACCAGCAAAATAAACTACGCAAAATAAATAAAGTGCATGCAAAATACAACTGCCTCTGGATGATTCTCAACAACTGACCTCATCGATTTCTTTATCTATTATTGCAGCAAGGTGACAAGAAAGGAAGATAATTATGTGCACTGCTGATGGAAGGTGATGACGTGCACTGCTGACATGACCAGTGCCAAAAGGAAACATTAGTCCACTGATTTGATCCCCTCCAGGGTATTGCCTTGTCCTTACCACAAGGTCAATCCAACAAAATAAGTCTTCCTGCAGGGGGAACTGACTTCAAGCAGGGAGTTGTAAAGGTTTTAGCTCCATGGTATACTCAGATAGTTCTCAACAACTCCCTGATATACTTGGACACTAGTCTTTTAGTAATAAGTGAAATTTTATTTAAATTATTTTTGATACATAATCATTGGTTTAAAGTGAGTGTCATCTAGTAGAGCAAAAGGTGACTCCCTGATAAGAATTAGCATGCCAAGAAACGATGGTACTTGTGTCCTGACATGACCAGTGCAAAAGGAAACATTAGTTCCCTGATTCAATCCCCTGAGTCCTTAACACAAGGTCAATCAAACCAAACATTCTTCCTCCAGAGGTCAGGGGAGAATGGCGTGACATACAGGATGGATGGTCAGCATGTAAGATGGAATGAGGAGGCACTGTACTTATGGACACTCGACCTAACAACTAATCAGTTTTAAAGGAATATTCTCATGTTTTATGTAACCTTTCACAATAAAAGGGGGAAATTCTTAAAACAATTTAGTACAAAAATCATGTTGATTCCTGGTTTCTACCAGGAGATAATCAAATAACCAGGAGAAATTCAAATTTTAAGGTTCACAAAAATGCCAATAAACTAATAGGAAAAGACTCAGTATGACATCACAGCAACACATTCTTCCACAAAGTTTAAGTATTTCATTCAAATCTATCATTCCTTTTTTATTAGTAAAACCTGCTAGAAAATAATTTGATTAAAGTTTGGTATTTATATACATTGCCAAATATACCCTACTTCAATAACTTTTGGAAAATTGTTTATAATCATACAGAAACAACCAATTAACATTCAAAGAAATACATAAACTTTACAAGGGAATTGCCTCTATGACAATCATCAAACACGAATTCATCATACTGTGCAAAAAATTTAAATGCAATTGGGAAATCTTTCAAAATCCATATCTCTGAATGGAATATGATATCAACCTGATTTTTGTACCAAATTGGCTCTAAAAATATAATGCTCTTTTAAATAAAATTTTACAAAAAAAAGCCATGGGAATAATCTTTTAAAGTCAGCATCATCTACTAGAGAGCAAAAGGTGACTCCTTGATAAGAGTGAGCGTGACAAGAAACAAGATAATTATGTCCTGACAGAATAGGAAACATTAGTTCCTGATCAGGTTCCCTGATTCCCCTCCAGTGTAATATCTTGTCCTTAACACAAGGTCAAACAAACAAAACCGATTTCTACAGTCTGGAGTCCGAATACTGTGACATTATCAGCAGGAGTTAGATGATGGAAAAAAAGCATATTCTGTATACAAAACTTTCAAATTTTATCAGATTTTTTCTTTTGATTGAGCAAGGAAGGAAAATGCTATTGATTTCTTGAAATATAATGATGACATGTCAGTCATCAGGAATGATGGGTGATGAAAGCAACATTCCACACTTTCCAAAATAGTATAAGCGCAATGCATCATCACAGGTACATGATTAAGTTTGGCATAAATATTGATATAACCATATATATATATATATATATCATCACGGACTCAGTAATTTGTATCAACTATAGAAATTTCTTGCACTTGTGAACCTTACATATATTACCTGGAGCAAAACAACTCAGCGTGCGATCAGTAACCATCCAAGCATCCACTAATGCATTCACAAAATCACAAAAAACCATCCAAAGCATTAAAATAAATGTAAATTTGCTGAAAATCAAAATTCCTAGTTGAATGCACTGCAGACTAAAACAACATAAATTTGATCCTACTAATGGTTTCACGTTTCAAATCCCTCCAGATGTATTAAATATATCTTTTTTTTTCTACAATTTCGCTAAAATGACTCAAGAATAATACAAAATGTAATCACTTCAGTTGAACCCTTGGAAAATGTAACTGAGCGCTTCAAGGTATGTGCGTGTAATGTATGATAAATAACGATGAAAAGGAAGAAATTCATCAATATTAGATAAATACAAGTTTTAGAATAATTCATAAACCTGATTATACAAATATTTATTTATAATTTATATTTATTTTAGTTGCCATGACAAACAAGCCAATTAAGGTTTGGTTATTTTGCACTACATATATGTAAAACTTGTTAAGTATGAATGAAAAGACTTAACTCAAGATTTTTTATGTAATTTTTTAAACCTCATGTCCAAATTAATGTCTTAAAAAATGAAGATGTCTTTTAAAATTAAATGCTGGTGGGGGAAGGGGAGGAGATCAAATCACCTTTGTCAGAATGGCTCCTCTTCAAGCAAAGCATTTAGCTGCAGAGGTCTATGTTTGCACGAGGAAATAGACAGGTCTGACACTCATGAACCACACATTTTAATAAAAAAAACATTTAGAGCTTCAAAAATGTGTAAAATAGTCTCATTTCTTTAAAATAATTTACATTCTATTTAATTCATTAATTATTTAATTTATTAAATATCTAAACATTTAGAGCTGAAAAAAAAAGTGTAAAACTGGAATTTTTCGAATCATTTTGGCCATGATTTCATTTTGTTCTTATTTTGTGCTTTTAACAGCTTCTTATTTCAAAATGGATTTCTATTCTCAAAATGGACTGGAATAAAGCCTTCACATTACCATTTCACTCCTCTTTCGGTACTTAATAAATTCTGTACCAGAATATCTAACACAATTTTTGTTTGCTATTTCGGTACAGTGTGTATTGGGCACCAAAAAAGAGTATAATGGTAATGTGAAGGCTTTATTCCAGTCCATTTTGACAATAGAAATTCATTTTAAAAATAGAAGCTGTTTTTTTAAAGATTTTAACCATATTTTGCTAATGTTGTCTCTACACCCAAGTAACAATTTTTGTGCCAATTCACACTACCTTCTTGTATGTGTAATATCAAATAACTCCCACACATTGTTGGACTTAAAACCACGATAAAAAGCACATGAATTTTCCACTTCCAAAACCCACCCTTAAGGGTGATTGAGGGAGTGTTGGAATGTTTTCAGCGGTAGACTTTATCAAACAAAATAAAGACACCATGAAGCTCTGTAACTTCAAAAACATAACACAAAGAAATTATTATACAAAAAGGTGAAGTATTTAAATCAATAAAAAGGTGTTAAGCGATCATTCATAAAAGGTTTTCGCAACAATTCAATATAAATCCATACAAGGCTTGCTTGCAACACAATAGTTGTTTGGCATACTGGAAGAGTATTATATCTGTTATTTTGTCTGGTAACATGTCTCAGAAATTGGACAAAGTGTCATTCAATTACAGTTAAACACGAGAGTTCACAGACATTTTCCCATGCTCAATCATGCAATTCAATAAATGCGAAAGTGTCGGTCGTAAAACTTGTAGGGTGGAAAACAGTTATAGCTGCTTTTTGGCAGGGTTGGATCTTTTTCGGCAACCAAGATTTTTAAACGCTTTCTTCACCACTTTGTTTCTTCTGAAGTCCTCTTTCATATAAGATGGACATGCTTGACCACTGAACTAATTCTTTAATTTTGAGGCCACGCCACTACGCGGCTGGTCTAGCCCCACATTTGACATATCCAATAACTTCAAAAATTTTAATAGCAAGGACTTTGACCAACCCGGACGGAAAATTTAGTTTTCCGCCAAATTTGCATAGCATTTATACAAAAAATGAAATCCATGGGCAACCTTATTTACTGTCAGGACAATCACAAATTCATTAATTTTTGCTGATTTGTCGATCCCTGCTTTTTGGCTTTTAACTTGGAGGTATCAGTATCACTCTAAAGCCAATGCTATTACAAAAATTGAAGTTAATGTATATGTCAAAATGTGGGGCTAGACCAGCCTTGTGGTGGCATGGCCTTAAAAGGAATAGTTCAGTGGTCAACCATGTCCATCTTATATGAAAGAAGACTTCAAAAGAAACAAAATGGTGAAGAAAGCATTCAAAAACCTTTATCATTAAGGAGATTTACAAGTTTAAAGTTATCTGTGTAGAAATGACTGGTGTAGTAAGTCTACTATAAAAAGCTGGCATCTTCATCCCCATGTTATTAGCCCAGTAAGTTATTGATTTTATGCAATCAGATCCAGTGAGCATTTCAACAGTAAAAAAATGGCGGATCTGATCGCACAAAGTGGGTCTGATAATGAGATTGTACTCAAAAGTGAGAACATGACTTCATGGCTCCCTTTGCTGATATAATTTCTACTTCATAACATTACTTCTCGGCCTTATTAAAACAAAATTCACATCTTTCATCAATCCGCAGCTTCTTCACCAAATATCACCAAAGGATCTGACCACCTGCAGTGGATCTGATCTCAAGCTCATACCCAAGTTAGAACACAACTAACTTGATTTTCATGCCCAGAATACCTCAACTCGGACTTCGTGCCCTAGCTTTGCTAATATAATTCCTACTTCAAAGCATTATTTCTTAGACCTTATTAAAACAAGATCCACATCATTCATCAATCCGCAGCTTCTTTTGGTGAGAAGGCAAATCTATTATCACCAGAGATGATGATAAACAAGTATTCAAGCAATTTTCTGCCCAGTTCTCTACCCTTAAAGGCATATGGAGAATGACAAAGATTTTATAATTTAACTCACTTTAAAAGGAACATACAATTCCAAGAACAGTCCTTAAATTTAAAAAAAAATGACCTATGTAGTTTTTTTTCATTGATGGCTGTAAGAGATTTTACTTGAAGGGGCAATACATGATAATTGGAACAAAAGAACATTTTTTTAATTATACATAATTCAATACGAAAAACAATGATTAGCAAATCTTTGGGGGCCAAAGAGCACTCCCTTGCAACAAAGGCCCCCTATGACCAGCAACATAGCATTATGTTTCCCCTAGACCCCTATGACCAGCAAAATAGCACTCCCTTACCCCTAACACCCAAATGACCAGCAAAATAGCACTTCCTTACCCCTAACGCCCCCTATGACCAGCAGAATAGCACTTCCTTGCCCCTGACGCCCCCTATGACCAGCAAAATAGCACTCCCTTGCCCCTAAGGCCCGTATGAATAGCAAAATAGCACTCTTTTGCTCCTAAGGCCCCTATGACCAGCAAAATATCACTCCCTTGCCCCTCAGGCCCTCTATGACCAGCAAAATAGCACTCCCTAAATGCCCCTAAGGCCCCTATGACCAGCCACTACTGGTAGTTATCAAGCCATGGCTAATCAAAGTGTGAGGAATTTTTTGAAATGCAAATTTTGTTTATGTACGAAAGGAACGATCCCTCACCTCTATGAGATTGTTTACATTTCTGTCCTTAATTTAAAGGAAAAGTATCGGCCCATCAATAAATTCAGAAATTAGCGCCACCGCTAACACAATGTAGGCCCCAATGTTCGGTCTGGCAAATGTGTGATTGATAACATCACATATTTCTTGCAATCAATAGGCAAAATTGACAACTGGAAGTGACATTACCACCAGCATGGCAGCGTTCGTTTCTGAATGTATTTATGGGACAATATGTTTCCTTTAAGTCCTTGAAAATGATGAGGATGCCATATGCACATTGCTTGGGGTATGACTAAGATCCAGAAAGCTTTTGTTGGAATCACCTAGCTTCCTTCAAACAGTTGGAGTGCATGATGAAAATAAAAGGATTTACAAAGTAAATAAGTATGCCCGGTTGTTCTTCACAAATTTGCACTTAATTATCCATATCCACACTAAGAAATGAGAAAAGCTGTCAAATACGTTATTTTGAACTTTGGAATTTTTGTTAACATATTGGAAAATTTACAGCAGTTTTGAGCAGTAAAGGAAATTTCTGGTACAGCGTGCATAAGTACACGCAACAGGGAATCGCGTACACACAACAGGGAATCACGTCACACAACACAGAATCGCGTACACACAACAGGGAACCGCGTACACACAACAAGGAATCGCGTACACACAACAGGGATTCGCGTACACAGAACAGGGAATCACGTCACACAACACAGAATCGCGTACACACAAGAGGGAATCACGTACACACAACAAGGAATCGCGTACACACAATACAATTACAACTCTGCTGAATGGTTGAAATGTAGATTATGTCATGTATATGAATAATCATAAGGTTTTAATGAGCTTGGGCTTAGAAGACCGTTTGAAGTTCGTTGGCAAATTTACATATTACAAACATTGTCCAATCAGAATGATTTTAACATACGTATTGCAATACATACATATTCATCACACTTTTAGCCATTGTAAATGATAAAATGTCACCGGAGCTGTGACTCAACAAAGATCAACAGTCACTGAACTTGTAATATGCAAGCACATAAAACAGGTCAAAACAAACAAAACTTTATTTTCAATCAAATAATTACATGTATAATGAAGATGATAGAATTGTACACCACAGGAAAAAGAACAAATTACTCTCTTGTACACCGAATTAGCCAGTTCGATTAAGACAACAACTTTTTTGCTATCGTCTTGGGAACACGTGTACTCTGATTTTCAAAGCAGTTTTACTACGATGAACTGGTATGCGTGTAGGAATGATAAGCAAATGCGCCCAACGTTCCCATGGCACTAATGGTAGTGTTGACTCTTGTCTGTCCATCTATCTTTGAAGGAATATTCCCATGAATTTAAGGAATATTCCCATGGATTTAAGGAATATTCCCATGGATTTAAAGAATAATCCCATAGATTTTCATTTTTTTCATATATGACAGAGAAAATATTTAGAAACAAATTGGTGAAAAAACTATGTTAATATCTATTTCGTTTAGAAGTTATGAAATTTTAAAGTATTTTTGAATTAGGACAAAAGTGACTGATTGGTCAATCATCTGTGATGTCATATAGACAATTTCCATGGAAAACGGATTTAAAGAATAATCCCATAGATTTTCTTTTTTTTTTCATATATGTATTTCAAATTTAAAAAAAGTGATTTGGATTTTTTCATATAGACATTGTAAAATGTGATGTGCACCAAGTAAAAAACAAACCGTTTTCTGGAAAATTTTATATTCCACCCTATCTCTATAATGAGACAAAAATGCTGTTCGATAATATGAAAAAAGTGTGATTAAATTTATAAGAAATACATAAGAACTGTGCTGGATTTGCCTTGATGACATCACTAAGCTGAAGAACACATACTGTATGAGGTGTTTTTAAGAACATTTTTTTACTCTTAAACAGTATAAGATATTAACATAGTTTTTACACCACTTTGTTTCAACAAATTTTCTCTATCATATATGAAAAAATGAAAATCCATGGGAATATTCCTTTAACAAGTCAAAAGATAAAGGACTCACCCAATCTGTCATCTGTAGAGTCCTATGTCAGATTGGCATTACTCAAGATTCATACCGGAACATAATATAAGGGAGGCTAGGTCAATCATCCCTGTGATATTTACAGTTCTAAGGGTGTTCACTTCTAAGACCAGTTTTTGTATTTATTTGTTTTGGATATTAAACAGACAGCTTCATCCAATTTATATTTGGTGAACTTTCGCTGGAAGGAAAGTCACCACTTAGAAATAGCCAAGCCAATTTTGAAATAGTTGATGGGTATAGACAAGATAAATTTATATCTTAGGGTCTGTCACAAACCATGTTAAAGGATTAGTTCAGTGGTCAAGCAAGTCCATCATATATGAAAGAGAACTTTAATAGAAACAAAGGGTGAAGAAACTACTTCAATATCTTATTCCATTGAGGAGATTTACAAGTTTAAAGTGCTGTCTCATCTGTGTAAAAGTGACTGATGTAGCAAGACTACTATGGAAGCTTGGTGCTCTCATCCTCACTTTCTTAACAATTATTGTCGTTTAAAGAAAATTGATTCAACTTTATTACAATTGAATTATTTTTTCTTTCTCTTCAGGTGGTAAATTATAACTATCCTTGATCCCTTACTAAATTATGTTTTATCCTTTTTTTAAACCTTTTTATACTGTATCCAATGGTTTTTGAGCTACAAAATGGTTTTTAAGTGCAGCAAACACTGAACTTAAAAACATAAAAACTTTGAAGAATCTGAGGCTATGTCATATTCAACTATTTTCATTCAACTGATATTGAGGGAAGAGAGAAAGTCCACATATGGAAAGTCATAGGTTTTCTTGTCCCAAAATTTTAATAAATTTGTATAATTATTCAAATAAGGCTTCAAAACTAAAAATGTTGTAAAATGATGAATTTTCAACTTATTTTGATGCAACCTTATTGCTATTTTGCTTTATAGCATTTTTTTCATGCATTTTTCATGCTTTACAGCATTTGTTCATGCTTTATAGCATATTTTTATGCTTTATAGCATATTTTCATGCTTTATAGCATATTTCCATGTGTTACAGCATATTTTCATGCTTTACAGCATATTTTCATGCTTTATAGCATATTTCCATGTTTACAGCATATTTTTGCTTTATAGCATATTTTCATGCTTTATAGCATATGTTCATGCTTTATTCTATATTTTCATGGTTTACAGCATATTTTCAGGCTTTATAGCATTTTTTCATGCCTTATAGCATATGTTCATGCTGTACAGTATATTTTCATGCTTTATAGCACATTTTCATGCTTTATAATCATATTTTATGCTTTATAGCATATCATCATGCTTTATAGCATATTTTCATGTATTACAGCATATGTTCATGCTGTACAGTATATTTTCATGCTTTATAACACATTTTCATGCTTTATAATCATATTTTTAGGCTTTATAGCATATTTTCATGCTTTATAGCATATTTCCATGTATCACAGCATGTTTTCATGCTTTACAGCATATTTTCATGCTTTATAAGCAAATTTTCATGATTTACAGCATATTTTCATGCTTTACAGCATATTTTCATGCTTTATAGTATATTTGTATGCTTTATAAACATATTTTCCTGCTTTATAGTAATATTTGTATGCTTTACAGCATTATCATTTTTCATGCTTCACAGCATAATTTCCATGCTTTATAGCATATTTTCATGCTTTACAGCATATTTTCATGCTTTATAGCATAAATTCATGCTTTATAGCATATTTTCTTCCAATTCAGCTCAAGTCGCTGCTGTATCATCCATAGATTTTTGAGAGCTCCTTTACTTCAATTGCCAATAGCAAGTCTGTGTGTCATCTCACTATTGTAACAGTAGCCTCTGGCTACACTAGTCATCTCTCAATCTTTACAACTTGGTACCCCCCAAAATGAATTAAGATAAATCAAGTTTTTCTTGATTTTTTCTCTTTTAGGTACTCCTACCATTCAGGCTTGTCATTCCTGATGACTGTACTAATACTTTAAAACCAACTCATAAGCATTCCCAAGTCCTTTGATTTTACGGTATCTTGGTGTGAACACAGACACACATGGGCTAAAAGTATAATGACAACAAAACAAAGCTTGAAGACCTTTGTATTTCCGACAGAAACCCAAAATGTGGGCACATACTACGCTCTTTATTTGTTTCATCAAAATGAGATGCAGCATGAGAAATGCTTTTACTCTATTTTGACGTAAAGAACAAATCCTAAATCGCTCCTGGGCTTCTAACACATACTTATCTAAATAGAAACCCTTTAACTTGTAATCTGAAGTCAGGCATGAGGACTGGTGAAAAGCTTGTGGTGCCTTCTCCCTTACCTACCCCCATAATCTACTAATACCTCAACAAGCATTGATACAAATTTTACAATTCACCAAAAGCTTATCTTTCGATGCTTTTGTGCCAAACATAATTCGCTGACATTTGAATGAAGATCCATTGAAAGAAAGAAACAAGTTTTAAATCCTTGTGGCTCATTGGAAATCTCTTCTCAAAAGATTTTATGATTAAAATACAAACTATAATGGCTTTGCTTGCTTATTTTCTCTTCCATTCATATAAGTACTTTGCTAAGTTCTACATTATTCTTGCTAGATAACATTGTATGAGGCTATAAATCTTGCAAACCGCAAAAAAAAAAAAAAAAATGTGTTGCTGTTACGATGCTTTTTTTTCTTTCTTCATGCTGATTGATTTTGTATTAACTGTTAATGTCATAGCATATCATAAAAAAATTCACAGGGCATTAATCATTCTTGAGATATTACAAGCTCTTTTCAGCAAGATCATATTAAGCCCCGCCCACTACGCATATTAATGATATTCAATGTTTTTATAAAATTAACAAGTACAAACTAGCTAACATCATAATTTTAATAAATATGAAACAAACTGGCATGTGATTGTTAGAATATGAGCATTTCAAGATTTTTACATTAAGCAAAGCATACTCATCAATTATATCACACACCGAAAACATTAGGGCACATCTACAGACCATGGGCTGTATGTGTACCATATGTGACATTATGTGTACCATATGTGACATGAATTCAGTATGCCCTTTTGAGTTACCATGTTTACAAGGTCTTTACAAAAAACATATTAAGACCCACCACTACGCAAATTCAACGTTTTTATACAAAACATACACACTAGCTAACAACATAATTATACTGAATATGAAACAAAACAGATACATGATCGTTAAAATATGAGCATTTCAAGATTTTCATATTAATCCCCGCCTACTCATTAATATGCAAACAATAGGGCACATCTACAGATCATGGGCTATCTATGTACCACATATGACATGAATCGAGTGCACCATTCTTGAGATACCATACTTACAAGCTCATTTCATCAAAATCATGTTAAGCCCAGCTACACATATTAATGAAATTCAACATTTTGTTATCATGAAGATGCACACACTAGCTAACATCATAATTACACCAAATATGTAACAAAGCCAACATGCAGTTGTTCAAATATGAGCTTTTCAAGATTTACATTAAGCCATGCCTACTCATTAATATGCATGAAATCACCACCAAAAACAATAGGGCACATTGTTCTTGAGATATCGTGCTTACGAGCTTGCTGTCACAGACACATGTACATACCATATACATACACACACACATACACACATGCATATATATGCCAGCATGACTGCATAGGCTCCTTTATAATGCTATTAGCATTGAAACCAAAAATCCATTCTATTCAAATGAATTATTCTATAACAGATTCCCCCAAACCCTACCACCCACAAACTTTACAAAAGGAGAAATTATGTACCTCTAGTTTTTCAGGTCCCCCTCCCTCAACCCCCACTTGTCAAAAAGCTAGCAACACCTCTGACAATGCAATTTAAAATCAGACCCGACGACGAAGAGTGAACACACAATTACAATGACGGGGTCGTCGCCTACGTATTCGGTTATGATAGTAACAATGCTATCACGAAACGCTTAATACGACCCAGACGAGAACACAGGTACGATGTACGGACAGACATAACGTCGACAACCAAGTCAATGTCCACGGCCTTCGATAACCAGTTGTGGTGCACTGGCGTGTCTACCCAACCCAGGCTTGAACCCAGGACCTCGTGGTCTGTAGACATGTATGATAACCGCTACACCACAGTAGGTAGATAAAAAAAACAGACCCAAGTTTAGTTTGACATTTATAGAGCTCTCCTGTATCTTTCCCTTGCTTGCATGGTTACGGTGTAACCACGAACAAACAAACTTAGGGTGTCACTATCTAAATAGCAGGTCCCTGATGGGAGAGAATGGAGGAAACAGCTAAATGAGCGCAAACTAATTTGCTTCTAGTAGTTAATAGTCTTTGCTCGATTGTGCTTACAGATTGATTGGCTTATTTGTCATTTTTAGGTCTTTCAAACACCTAAGCAATGGTTGCATTAACCTTCATTATCAAGGCTAAGTGTTCTGATCTATTGTGTCCAACTGTGGGAAGTAAACATTGATTATGTACAGATCGAAATAAACTTAGTCTTAGGAAGTTATTAGGAGCCCTTCAAAATTGGCTGCCATTTTGCCTGATTTTAGGTTAAAAATTGTAAATGTATTTTGATATATTTTATATAAAGCTGTATCAATCGATTCAAAGAACGTTTTTTTTTTTTTTTAAAGGGTGAACAATTTCTTACGCATTGACTGTAATGATGATTGATCCCTCACAAGTACAAACCGTATTCATGCATATTCAAAAGATACCAAAATCATGGATAAATGTTATAATTTTCCTCCATGATTTAAAAAGACATTTTTTCAAAGCCTATGATTTTATTAAATCCTACATGAAATTAGGAGGATGTACTACCCCTCCTAGCCCATCCCTTTTTTTGCAATACATAAGTTGTGACCTTTCAAAAATATTTTATTTAGCATCTTGGCATTTCATGCCAGAACTCTTTTTTTGTGTCCATAGGTGTAGGAGCCAGGGAGCACTGAGGACTTCCCCCCCCCCCTTTCTCCACTTATCCTAAAAATAACAAAGTGCCCCTTGGAAATGAAAAGTGCTACTCAATTACTATCAAAGGTGTAAGAACTCATGGAATTTGTACACACTTTTTAAACAAATATTAAAAAAGTGCTCCTTTCTAAATGAAATGCCCCTTAATTACTAACCCAATAGTAGGAAACTGGCAACTTTTGTCAGTCCCATGTACAGGAAAATGGGTTCCCACTGGAAAACTGATCCTTGCTAAAAATGAAGTGGTCCTTTTGCTTACTTTATTATCAAACAGGGGGCGGACATGTGCATATGACTTGAGAAAGTGCCCCCTAAGAGGTCATGCCCCCACTTTTTAAAAGCTTCCTACACCACCTGTTGTGTTGCTACCATTTATCACTGTAATTTTATTTCTTATCTGAATCCACAAATTACTGTTTTGTCGGCCATTCACAAGAGATATTGTACTTCACTTCTTTATTGTCTCATAAAATATTTTGTATGTCTTTAGAAATGGGAGTTATTTTTCCAATGTTTTCACCGATCATCACTTCAAATGTAAGTAAGATACTAGAAAATCTATCATCGTATTGTTAATGCATTGTTTGGATACACCTATGGGCCAATAATAAAAATTTTAGTAGATGTCAAAGGTTAACTTAATAAAGATTGACCAACGAGGTCCACTATTTGCAAAAGCAGCTAATTTTTGAAAATTCTATTTAAAAGGCACAAAGGTAAGCCAGATTTCTATTTTATGACCTGTATTTTAACTTCTGTATATTTGTATATACTTTTTTTATTAAAGATTGAAGATGCTTTATTGATTTTTGTATAAATACTTTGTGTTGTTGAGTGCTGGAGATACAGAGAGTAGAACAAATAGTGCCCTATATTTGAATATTTCCAAAGGGATGCCATTTTACAAAAAGAAATGTAAATTTCAGTAGGTAGGTAAATGGGTCTTAATTAAGATGGTAAATATAGAATTTGGTCAAAAGCAACTTCAAAAAATGTTTTTTTGCAGGACTATTTCATCATGCAGCAATACTGAAAATAATGTTCCCAGATCAGGGTATCGATGCCTTTTGGTTCCCCCACCCTCAGAAACCTCTATTGAACCTGAAGACTAAAGATAACCCTCTGCAGAAAAATATTGGAAAGTACATGTACTTAAAAAAAAAACCCATTACCATAAGCCAGTTCACGGTTACAAACACGTATGCCCAGAACTGATTGTGGGGTTAGTTCAAGTGGTATTAGCAATCAGCACGGTATGGTCCGATCATATGTAAACCAGAGCTTTATCTGTGTTAATTCTACCACAGGATGGCTTTGTGATATGCCATGTGAGACATAGATATGAATGCAATGTAGGACATAAGGATGGATGCCATATGGGACACAGGGAGGGGTGCTGTGTAGTACATCAGGTGGGATGGCATATGGAACTTTTGAGTGGGATACCATTTGATATATCTTTAGGATGAGATGCCATGTGAGACATAGAGATGGATGCCATGTGAAACATAGGAGGGTGGGACATGGAGAGTGATGCAATGTGGGACAGAGGGAGGGATTCCATGTGGGCATATGAAGGAATGACATGTGGCACATGGGTTAAAATGCCATGTGGGACATAGAAATAGATGTCAGTGGGACATAGGGATGGATGTCATATGGGACAGGGGTGGAATGGCATATGGGACATCTGAGTAGGATGCCATTTGGTACACTTTTAGGAGATGCCATGTGGGACATAGAGATGGATGTCATGTGAGACAGGGGTGGGATGTCAGATGGGACATAGAGATGGATGTCATGTGAGACAGGGGTGGGATGTCAGATGGGACATAGAGATGGATGTCATGTGAGACAGGGGTGGGATGTCAGATGGGACATAGAGATGGATGTCATGTGAGACAGGGGTGGGATGTCAGATGGGACATAGAGATGGATGTCATGTGAGACAGGGGTGGGATGTCAGATGGGACGACATAGAGATGGATGTCATGTGAGACAGGGGTGGGATGTCAGATGGGACATAGAGATGGATGTCATGTGAGACAGGGGTGGGATGTCAGATGGGACATAGAGATGGATGTCATGTGAGACAGGGTGGGATGTCAGATGGGACATAGAGATGGATGTCATGTGAGACAGGGGTGGGATGTCAGATGGGACATAGAGATGGATGTCATGTGAGACAGGGGTGGGATGTCAGATGGGACATAGAGATGGATGTCATGTGAGACAGGGGTGGGATGTCAGATGGGACATAGAGATGGATGTCATGTGAGACAGGGGTGGGATGTCAGATGGGACATAGAGATGAATGTCATGTGAGACAGGGGTGGGATGTCAGATGGGACATAGGGTGTGGGGTGGATAGTGTGATGTTTTTTTATAACTGGACTTGTGATATGTGTGTCAATTTGAATCAGTATGCAAGCTATGCTGATATTTATCATTCTAGTTTAATTTAATATTGTTATATACATGTGGCATACCATCCTATGCCCCTCCTTATGTCACACATAGTGTCCCTCTGTATGTTCCATATGTCATGCCTCTTTATGTCCCAAATGCCGTTCCTTCCTGTGTCTTACATGGCATTCAGTCCTCCTAAATGTTCCATACTGATGGCATTCATATTTATGTCCCACATGGTATTCCACTCCTTGTTACACATGGCATCCCTCCCTATGACCCACATGGCTATCCTTATATCCTACATGATTTCCATCACTATGTCTCAAATGTCATCAACCCTATGTTCATATCTATATGTCCCACATGGAATCCCTTCCTAAAGTATGTCCCACATGGCATCCCAACCTTGTCCCACATGGCATCGCACCCAGTTGTCCCACATGGCATCCCACACAATGTCCCTAATTGAAAAAAACATCCATTTCGAAAGTACAAATACATACATGTGGGGCACTGAATCCACTTAAAAAATATTAAACGAAAAACATCGGGAAGCAATAGTGTTATCAATGCGTGCCAGTCATGCATTGCTTATGGCAATACATTTTTAATTGACCTCTTGACCTGCATTGCACAATACATAATATCATTACCGTGACCTGGCTTATTCCCAGGACATATTTTGAGGTCCGAAAAACGACCTAAACGTGAGAATTTTACTGCAAGTTTCAATGGGGCTTTAATTAGTTGTGTGCTACCACTAGTGTACTACAGCCCTGTGAGAAAAACCAGACGGTTAATCAGACTTGTTTGAAATTCACAACCATTCCTTGATAAGTGAATCATTACCAGATAACAAGTTTGGAAGAATGATGCCCTTGGGGTCAAGAATAATGTCAGTAATCTGTAATGTCATAAACATGAACAGTGCCTAATTGTCAGAGAACATGTCATAAACATGAACAGTGCCTAAGTGTCAGATAACATGAGAATTTATATCACTTTTTGGGTGACATAAAAGCATGGATGAAAAGGAAGGGGAGACTGAGTCAGTTTATGATGGGTGTAAGGTCAAGTGTTGGCTCAAATAATGTGAAGACTGAAGATCCATCAGGATTTGGGATAGGACTGATGAAAAGAATACATTGGTATTTCTGATATACTTCTAAACTATATCCCCAATATAGTTTGAAACTTATCATTTAACATAGTTTTTAACTTATCATCAGCCCATTTTTGTCATCAATGAATTTTGAAACATGGAACTACTATACATACATACATACATGCATGCATGCATGCATACATGCATGCATGCATGCATGCATGCATACATATGCATGCATACATACATACATATATACATACATACATACATACATACATACATACATACATACATACATACATACATATACACACACACACACACACCAGCATGACTGCATAGGTTCTTTATGCTATTAGCATCGGAACCAAAACCTGATCTTTTAAATTTGAACTGTTCTTAACCAATATTGAAATTGCTACGTGTGACGTGTCTGTACACCTTTGAAACTTTCAGATTAACTGTCATGCAAAAATCTATCTTTGTGTCTCGAGATCTTTAAATTTTGAATGGAACAATTCCCCCTACGCATCCTTTTCAAATTCAATCAATTACTGTAAGTAGCCGTCAATCATTCTAAATAAAGCTATGTCTTTTGAAAAACCATTCAAACGAAATGATGCAATCATCATTCAAAGAAATAAAAATTTAATTGATAAAAATTACAATAAAACCTACCCCTCTCTAAAATAAACAAGTTTGAAAATTTTCAACAACAGAAGTGAGTGAGGATTGTTCAAGTTGCTAGCCATGTGCCGGACTTCACACCCATTTTACCAGCGAATTATCAAGAATTTCTTGCTTTTCAGAAAGTGAGACAAAAGCTTATTAAAACCTTGCCAGAAATCTTGGTTTCTTACAATACCTGATATTCAGTTGAAAAGATTGATAACTTTTGACATATTTGATAACCTGAAGGAACCTTGCACCAAGTCAACACTTTCCACATATTTCTCAAGATTCAATGTACAGCTCCAATGATAAGTACTTTTGTCTACACTTTGATATAGAGAAAACTAAAATGTTATAATAGCACATTCGTATACAGCCACCAAAAAATTTGTAGTACAATCATAATTGTGCTCAAGGAGCGTCCATGGGATTCAAGGAGTGTCCATGGGATTCAAGGAGCGTGTCCATGGGGTTCAAAAAGAGGTGGGGCTCAATAAGAACATGGGCTCAAGGAGAGCACAGGGCTCAAGGAGAGCATGGGCTCAAGAAGAGTGTGGGGCTCAAGAAGAGCGTGGGGCTCGAGGAGAGCGTGGGGCTCAAGGAGAACATGGGCTCAAGGAGAGCACAGGGCTCAAGGAGAGCATGGGCTCAATAAGAACATGGGCTCAAGGAGAGCACAGGGCTCAAGGAGAGCATGGGCTCAAGAAGAGTGTGGGGCTCAAGAAGAGCGTGGGGCTCAAGGAGAGCGTGGGGCTCAAGGAGAGCATGGGGCTCAAGAAGAGCGTGGGGCTCAAGGAGAGCATGGGCTCAAGGAGAGCACAGGACTCAAGGAGAGCACAGGGCTCAAGGAGAGCACAGGGCTCAAGGAGAGCACAGGGCTCAAGGAGAGCATGGGGCTCAAGGAGAGCACGGGGCTCAAGGAGAGCATGGGGCTCAAGGAGAGCACAGGGCTCAAGGAGAGCATGGGGCTCAAGGAGAGCATGGGGCTCAGGGAGAAGATAGGGCTCAGGGAGAGCATGGGGCTCAGGGAGAGCATGGGGCTCAAGGAGAGCACGGGGCTCAAGGAGAGCATGGGGCTCAAGGAGAGCATGGGGCTCAAGGAGAGCATGGGGCTCAAGGAGAGCATGGGGCTCAGGGAGAAGATAGGGCTCAGGGAGAGCATGGGGCTCAAGAAGAGCACGGGCTCACAGAAAGCATAGGGCTCAAGGAGAACACGGGCTCAAGGAGAGCATGGGGCTCAAGGAGAGCATGGGGCTCAAGGAGAGCACGGGGCTCAAGGAGAGCATGGGGCTCAATGAGAGCATGGGGCTCAAGGAGAGCATGGGGCTCAAGGAGAGCATGGGGATCAAGGAGAGCATGGGGCTCAAGGAGAGCACAGGGCTCAAGGAGAGCACAGGGCTCAAGGAGAGCACAGGGCTCAAGAAGAGCACAGGGCTCAAGAAGAGCACAGGGATCAAGGAGAGCACAGAACTCAAGGAGAGCACAGGGCTCAAGGAGAGCACTGGGCTCAAGGAGAGCATGGGGCTCAAGGAGAAGCACAGAACTCAAGGAGAACACAGGGCTCAAGGAGAGCACAGGGATCAAGGAGAGCACAGAACTCAAGGAGAGCACAGGGCTCAAGGAGAGCACAGGGCTCAAGGGGAGCACGGGGCTCAAGAAGAGCATGGGGTTCAAGGAGAGCACAGGGCTTACAGGGCTCAAGGAGAGCATGGGGCTCAAGGAGAGCACAGGGCTCACGGGGCCCAAGGAGAGCATGGGGCTCAAGGAGAGCATGGGGCTCAAGGAGAGCACGGGGCTCACGGGGCCCAAGGAGAGCATGGGGCTCAAGGATAGCATGGGGCTCAAGGAGAGCATGGAGTTCAAAGAGAGCATGGGCTCAAGGAGAGCATGGGGCACAGGAGAGCATGGGGCACAGGGAGAGCATGGGGCACAAGGAGAGCATGGGGACAGAGCAGCACAGGGCTAGAGCACAGAGTTATGGGAGCAAAAACAAAAAACAATAAGGCACATCTATAGACCATGGGCTATCTGTTATGGCATGAATCCAGTTTACCCTTTTTGAGATACTGTGCTTACAAGCTCTTGTCAGCAAAATCCTATTAAGCCCGCCCACTATGCATATTATTGTAATTCAATGTTTAACACCATGAACATGTATACACCAGCTAACATCATATTTAATTCCACATATGAAACAAAACAGATATGCTAAAATATAAGCATTTCAATTTTTTTACGTTAAGCCCACTTACTCATAAATATGCACAATATCACTGTCAAAAAAAATAGGGCACATCTACAGACCATGAGCTAAACAGTGTACCACATATTATATAACTCAATGTATTATTCTTGAAATATCAAATATCATGCTTACAAGCTTGCTGTCACAGACACACATACACATACATACATACAAACACATGTAATCATGACTCCAAGTTCCTTATGCTGTTAGCATCGAACCCAAAACTGCAAAAACTATTCAAATCTGATACAAATTGGTCAATTTACAGCTGTGTAAACTTTTTCTTGAATAAATACCCAATTTTCAGATGGCATTCGTGCAACATGTATCTGTTTTTGGATATCGAAGAAGAGACCTCCACAGCAGATTGGTTAAAGCTTCAGGTTTACGCTCTAGCATCCAGGGTACAATACCTGGTGGGTCTTCAACTAGTGCTCCACAAATGGTTAATAAAATAATCATAGACATCTTAGCAAATAATACTCCAACAGAGGAGGTGTGTTTAGATGTTATAAATCACATACTGAAGTTGATTGAGAAAGGAGCTTTTAACAGCTTCTATTTTCAAAATGGATTTCTATTTTCTTTTTTAAATGGAATAAAGCCTTAACATTTACCATTATACTCTCTTTTGGTACTTTATAAACTCTGTACCAGAAGAGCTAACAAAACTTTATTTGTTTACTGTTTTGGTACAGAGTTTGGTACAGAGTTTGGTACAGAGTTTATTAAGTACCAAAAAAAATATAATATAATGGTAAATGTGAAGGTTTTATTCCAGTCCATTTTGAAAATAGAATTAGAAAATAGAAATTTCTTAAGCTCTTTTAGATCAATAACAAAGAATCAAAATGAAAAACTTACTGAATAGTGAAATCCATCATGAAGACATATTCCTATAAAAGAAGAAAAGAAAGAAAGAAATTAAATCAAATGAAGCTATACTTTGATATGACAATACTTGATGGAAACAATACCTTATTACATCAATTCCATTCCCTACTGATTGGTCTGTTGGGCTCTATTCCAGTCCATTTTGAAAATAAAAATCCATTTTGAAAATAGAAATCCATTTTAAGAATAGAAATCCATTTTGAAAATAGAAATCCATTTTAAAAATAGAAATCCATTTTGAAAATAGAAATCCATTTTAAAAATAGAAATCCATTTTGAAAATAGAAATCCCCAAAACTATTTAATCAAAATATGATTTTCATGATGTATCTTATTTCACCTGATGTATAGTGCTATGTAAACACTAACATTGTAATTTTTGTCTGAATAAAGTACTTCAGAAACAAACAAAAAATATATATATACGGCTGCCCTTTAAGAATAAGATATTTAAAACCCAAAAAGTACTTCCAAAAGTCATGAACCATTGCAATTGAATATCATAATGTACTTTACACATACTTTTATAGCTAACTGGCAGATTCAAAAAAGTTAAATGGGGCAAAATATACCTGTTTTCCTTCCCAATGATTCCCATGCAAGCTAATCTTAAACCACCAAGTATCCAGTAATGACTGTACCATTCATACCTTTAATACACCACAACTGTTACAACATTGAGGCAGCTAATGTTTTTCTTTTAACATAATTACCGATTTATTATTCTTTAAGTTTCCTTGATTGCAAGAAATCACCTCTTTTGAAGTGGAAATTATTTTTGGGCATGGGCACTCATTTTATCTTTGAAGAGTTTCATGTTCAATCCTAAAGGCCAACATCCTTTGTCAAGGCCACATCCTTTGTCAAAATTTGGCATTCCTACCTCTGATCTCAGATCTATTCCTTCCAAAATTACCTTCCAAAGGCCTTACATTAAAAACACAATGGTCTTAAATTCTGCAGTGAAAATTTAAGCTTCTGGACTAAACTTGTTTAGAAATGATTTATAAATCATTTCCTTTAAAATTTTAGATCTGTATTTCTCTGATATTATGTGACGACTCTGTACTATCAAGTACTGCAAGCTCGCTGCAAGCAAGCTGCAAGCAAGCTGCAAGCAAGCTGCAAGCAAGCTGCAAGCAAGCTGCAAGCAAGCTGCAAGCAAGCTGCAAGCAAGCATAGATTTGAGGTTACCCCAGCTCATAAGTATTTCCAACAAGCTTTTAGAAACTAAGATTGAGCTTACAAAGCAAGGTCAAGCTTTGACTGCACAGGTATACAGTCCGTTTGTACCCATGATCAGGAGAACAGTTTTGTTCTCCCGATCGGGGAATTCTTTACAGAAGTATCCCACAATGCATCTATCCAAATTTAAAATTTGTATAGGAATAACATAAGAATCAGACACATTTGGAGCACGAGGAACACAACCACTGGACTGCGAAGGGTTCAATTTTTCTTCACAATTTCAAATAAAGGTATATGAATTATCTTTTCATTGTCCGCTTTTAAAATTCACCGTGCGGTTTTTGAGAAATTTGAAGAAAAGTGATGAAATCTTATTATGTGTTACCATCAGGCAGTTGCCCTTTAACAAGATTTTCTAAAATTCTTCAATGAAACAACTGGTAAGCGTCTATGACTGAAACTTCAAAGTAAAAATGGCGGCTTCCATATATCACTACAAGCTCAAAGCGCGTGCTTGAGTCTCCCTTTGGGGGACTTATTGAGTCTCCTGATTACGAACCGAACTGGTATAAATATAACTCTTTGATTGTATGTATATGGACATGAAGAGGTGGCAGTACTTAAATTGCTTTAAAATCTATGAAAAAACATTTCATTACAATCAGTTAACAGACCCTTAGATTGATTTAAAAGGGGCGGGTGCTAGACTTGTTGATGGGAACATTTTTGCGCACTGCGTATTCTCAGCATGGATTCCAGCGGCCCCCTTAAGGCTCAATCCCATGGTGAAGAAGCTCTGGGATTTTAGCTATAATGATACCTCAGAATGAAACTATTCCGACTGATAAGGACCATTTAATGAGCCAAACAAGACAATTGATTACTATGCTATCATTTTGTGTTCTGTATCCATGTATGGTATTTCAATTATGAGTTTAATTGATTTTATTAAGTTTTGAAAAAAATCAAATTGATAAAAATAAAAAAATCATGAGGGGCAGAGCAGACTCCCAGGGGACAGGGCAGGCCCATGGAGGGGCAGGGCTAGCCACCCCTGTAAACAGGAAAGCTAGGGGTCTGGTTAATTATTGACCATTTTATAGTGTTTTAAATCTCAGGCATCAATTTGCATATTTAATGCAAATTTTGCGATGTACTATGGGCAACCTTGGCATTTTCTTCTGTAAAACATGTTTTTCCAGTTGTCTATCATAAAGCATTGAAGAGATGCAGCAAATTCTAACCAAATTGTTTTAAGTCTTTGCCGTGCCCTGATATAATTATAGCAGGATTAGACTTTCCCATCATTTTCAGTCACACAAAAGTTAGGAAAGAAATTTGAAAAATTACAGAAAGATATTATTGAGCTGTCTGCCCAGTTATACATCACAAATTTGTCATGAATTAAATAATGGCCAAAAGTTGATCAGCCATCCATACAGTAGCTCAAAAACCTTAAAAACTAAAAGTTATATTACTTTTGCAACCAATATACAACTTGCTACATGTCCATCGTAATAGTAATTCTGCCTTTTAGAAACCTAATTCTACATCAAACAAACTACAGACAACACACTCCAATTGTAAAACAAGAGCATTTAATAGAAATGACAAGTTTATTGCACAAATTACTACCCAGGGTCCCAATTTTTATAGCCAATGGTCCACTTCCAACAACAAATGTTTGAATGCCTTGTTTGCAGAGATATAATCTTAAGAGTGGAGGAAGACATCTGTATCCTTCAAACACTACATAAAAGATAATGATTTATTACTGTATTGGTATACAATGTTGAACACCCTGACAGAAAGAATTGTAATGGCGGTCAATACTCTACTGCTACTGCCAAATTGCACCATACTAGTTAGTCATAAAAAAAATGATGGGTTAAAGATGACAAGCTATGAAAAATAAAAAGGTGAATAAAGGGTTCAAATTTTGTGTGACAAGTTCATTGTGAAGTTACTACCCAGGAGGTGAGGGGGTAGGGTGAGGGTGAAGGGGGGATGGGTGGGGGGAGGAGATAGCCTGTGGTCAACTTCCAACAACAAATGTTTGAATACCTTGTTTGTAACAATATAATCTTGGAATGGAGGTTGGACACACATAACCTTAACAAGCTAATGATTTATTATGGTATCTACTCAGAACTGGTATGTTGAACACTGGCACAATTTCAAATAAATCATGCCAATGAGCATGTTCTCACTAATTTAAGAGCTCGCAAGGGAGTAGGTAGCTCAGTTGGTAGAGCGCACAACTGAGATGCTGGAGGTACCGAGTTCAGCCTTGGTCAGGTCTAACCCATTTTTCCACAGCTATGCAGACAGATACACGCCGATCATCAAAGCGGAAGTACATCTTTTGCAGCTCCTGCTCCCCATTCAGCTGTTGAGAGAAGTGACAATAGTTGAATGGCACTCGTCATCCTTTGGAGGGGACGTTAAGCTGTCGGTCCTGATGGTAGGACAGTCGCACCCTACCTGGTTCTCTGATCACTTCTCATAAAGAGTAGGGTAAAAACCTTGTGTTTATCCACTTCCAGCTTGGTCAAACAAAATCCATATTCATTTGCTGGCTCAAGTATTAAGTATACAGGGTAATTTGAAGAAGAAGAAAAATAAGATCAAACCCAATCCAGGCGATACGATCCACCAACTTTTACTGAGAGATTGCTCACTGGATCTGATCACAGTGAAAAATCTTGATCCTACGTGGCAGGATCTTGATCCAAAGCACGTGATCAAATTCACCAAAGTGATTCTAAAAAAATGTGCATCAGTAAACTGCGTTCACGTAAGTCATATGCAATGCAACATACCGTTATAACTTGTTTATTTTGCCTACACTTAGCCTGCTCCATTATTGATTCCCTGGTTTTTCAATGACCCACTTTTCCATTTCAGGTTCACTCATGCTCCCACCACGTCCACGATCAGATCTGTTCAAGCAAGGCTACCAGCCAGGATCATGATCTGGATAGCCAGAAAACATTTAATATGTAAATACTCTTCAACTACTATAATACTGCAATACAGCGACCACAAACAGGTCAAGCAGATTATTTCATCCAAATAACTTTTGGAAAAGATAGGTCATTCATTTTCATTGGAAGATGGTTTTCATCAGCTAATCCATCACAGAATGATTGAATTTGTATTCCAATGTCACATCTTTCATCTATGATATCATTTTTCCTTTCGTTATCCTCTGACAATATTGAATGATGCAAACCTGGGATACTGTTATGCAAACAGTGACTCAATGATCTACATAACTTAAAGCAATATGGATGGTTAAACTTCACTCAATTTCAACAAAGTTTCAAATTGTGACATTTAGATTAAGTGCCCAATTTTGTGAAACTTAGGATTAAAAGTCAAATTGTGACAATTAGAAAAAGTGTCATATTACTACATTCAGAATAAGTGTCAAATTGTGACATTTAGAATAAATGTCAAACTGTGTGCAATTTAGAATTAAAAGTCCAATTGTGACATTTAGAATTAGTGTCAAATTGTAACAGTTAGAATAAATGTCCAATTGTAACATTTAGATTAAGTGTCATATTATGACTTTCATAATAAGTGTTAAATTGTGACATCTAAAATAAGTATAAAATTGTGGCATTAAGAATAAATGTCAAATTGTGTGACATTTAAATCTAAGTCAAATTGTGACATCTAGAATGTGTCAAATTATGAAATTTATAATGTCAAATTGTGTGACAATTGGAATAATAATTGTCATATCGTGACATTTAGAATAAGTGTCAAATTGTGACAATTAGAATAATTGTTAAATTGTAACATTCAGAATAAGTGTCAAATTGTGACATTTAGAATAAGTATCACAATCTTGTAACATTTAAAATAAATGTCTAATTGTGACATTTTAGTATCTAAAGCTAAACTTGACCATGTTCTTCATTTAAAAACAATAACATTCAAGGAGCATTATACACCATAACCAAACAGATTTAAATTTCTATGAAAAATCAAATATTTGGATATTTAGGCAATTTAGTAGTTTGCATAAAACTCTTTTTCCTTCAATTGATTATATTCAAATTTGAGGTAAATGGAGTGACTGCATAATGTATAGACCTTTTCATATCGAAATCGGCAATTTCCAGAAATCTAGTTTACATAATGTCACATGGCCAAAATTCCTGTGACTATAATAGACCAATCAAATGCTGGGGCAATAAAGTCATCTGCACAAATCATGTGCACAAATCATGTCAGTATATATACATGTAGAAATGGGCACTTCACAGAACTAATCAGTGACTTGCATTGTAGCATGATTTGGTTATTAAATTCCATGCCAGACTTCATATAAACTGTATTCTCTAAATTCAAAAAGTTTTCCCTGATGTGGAAAATCTGTCATCTCATTCATAGATAACGTGCCACGGGATTACATGTAGCTGCCAATAACACTCAATACTGCCTGTGTCTTACAAGTTAGTGTTGTCATATCAATTGCAGGATTTCATAACACAAGGCCCTCTTCACAGAACACCACCTTTTTTAATGTGAATGATTATTGTCCCTTTATGTCCTTATTTTGTATTTTTGTATTTTGTATTTTTGTATTTTGTATTTTTGTATTTTTGTATTTTTGTATTCTGTATTTTTGTATTCTGTATTTTTGTATTTTTGTATTCTGTATTTTTGTATTCTGTATTTTTGTCTGTATTTTTGTATTCTGTATTTTTGTATTCTGTATTTTTGTATTTTTGTATTTTATTTTTGTATTCTGTATTTTTGTATTTTTGTATTTTGTATTTTAGTATTTTTATTTTTGTATTTTGTATTTTTGTATTTTTTCTGTATTTTTATTCTGTATTTTTGTATTTTGTATTTTGTATTTTGTATTTTAGTATTTTGTATTTTTGTATTTTTGTATTTTTGTATTTTGTATTTTGTATTCTGTATTTTAGTATTTTGTATTCTGTATTTTTGTATTTTGTATTTTGTATTTTTGTATTCTGTATTTTTGTATTTTGTATTTTGTATTTTGGTATTTTAGTATTTTGTATTTACACTGTTAATAAATTATTTTATTTTCAAGGAATGCTGAGGGAATGTGAATCCAAAAACAGTGTTACAGTGTTACATTAACAAAATCAGCGTATTTGAGTACACATTTCAGGCCTGCATTGATTAGAACGCATGCTGTCACAGTCGTTCGTGAGGCCCGATTTTTTTGAATCTTACCTGGTTATTTCACTACTTCCTTCTGACGAGCTTACAGGAGAACCATTCGGAATCCTTTTTTTTTTTTTTTTCTCAATTCCGTAACAAGTAATAAACCTACAAGCAAAGCAGCTTGAACTTGTACATTTTCAGCTTGTACAGTGTACTTACGTTAGGTGTGCATACAAAACGTTAATGCATTTTACACACTGTACTTACGTACCATACGTATGCAATGTATGCATGCACTGATTTACTGTTTGTAGGTGAGTACAAACAATCATAATAGGAGTGCGTATTGTTAATCTTGAACAATGTTCTCTGCAGCTAATTGGTCGGTTAGTAAAGGGAAAACTCTCCCAGCATTTGATTGGTTAAAGTACCCTGACATTTTACCTTTGGCTAAACTCAGTTTGAAATGGTTTACACTCATGTATACTATGCTACTATGTTAATTGAATGATCATTTTTTATATATATATTTCTTTATGGTATTTTGCATGACAAACTCTTTTCCTTTAATTGATTGGATTCATATATAAGGTTAATGGAGTGACTGTTATATTCATGTATACTACCATATACTATGCTACTATGTTAATTGAATGATCTTTCTTCTTCTTTTTCTTCTTTTTTACTTCTTTTTATGGTATTTTACATGAAAAACTCTTTTCCTTTGATTGATTAGATTCATATATAAGGTTAATGGAGTGACTGTTATATTCATGTATACTACCATATACTATGCTACTATGTTAATTGAATGATCTTTCTTTTTTCTTTTTTTTTTACTTCTTTTTTATGGTATTTTACATGAAAAACTCTTTTCCTTTAATTGATTAGATTCATATATAAGGTGAATGGAGTGACTGTTATATTCATGTACATGTATACTACCATATACTATGCTACTGTGTTAACTGAATGATCATTCAATGCCGCTTACTGAACTTAATCGAATCACATCGCTCAAACATTCAGAACAATTTGAAGCCCTTCTCTACAGAATTCATGATCAAACAAGACACATAAGCACAAGCTTTTAGACCATAAAGGCCACATCCAGGCACCCACGCTATTCAAACACACCCTGTATGTAAAAATACCTGCAAACAATTGACAGACTGTCCACCAACAAAACCTACATTTTTGTACATGTCAAATAGAACTTGTAAAATCTTTAATTCTGTGTAACCTGATTTGCTTGAAAAAATACATTTTTGTGGTTTCTTTGAATTCTGCAAAATTTTGCTCTAAAATTAAATCCTATTTGATGTTATTAATGCAAATTTAAAGCAGGTATTTTTCAACAGAAGTTTATAGTTTTACACCTTTCTTAAACCATTTGCATACTTTATGCACATTTTGTGATGTATAACGTACTTGTCAATTGTGTGACTCACCCCTTGAGGACAAGGTGAGTCATTGCACCAAAGTCAGTGGACAAAACATGTACATTGATGCACATCAGTCACTTAGGTGACTGACTTTTTTTGTGAAGTAACTAACCCCAAATCAATCCTCTGTACAAAGTCAATGGGTCTGAAGTAAATTGACTCACCCAAGAGTCACTCTCTGTACAAAGTCAATGGGTCTGAAGTAAATTGACTCACCCAAGAGTCACTCTGGTGACTGACAATTTGGTACAATGATGCACATGTAAGTCATTATTTCATATGTCAATGACTCACCTTTGACTGACATTGATGGGGGGTAGTAGAAGTGAGTCATACAACTGACAAGTGCATAATACAGGGCAACCTTTTGTAAACCTTTGCTTCATATGGTAAAATTTTAAAAAAAATTGGTCAAATTGAAGGAAATTTGGTCAAATTGAAGGTAATTTCCCTAAAATTAAAGATTTTCGGATATCTCGATATTTGATGGAAACTTTATTCTAATACCAGTGTAAATTTTCTGCTTTTAACCGGGAAATTTTAAGGGTTCTTGTTTCCTGTTCAAGATTTGAAAAATACTAGGTAGAGTATCAGACAATTGAAAAAACAATTTGTAAATAGCTGTAAATGGCTACAATTTTACCTCTCCAGGCAGAAAAACCGTACTGAGAACTATTCTACATAATTTTGAATCAGGGAAGAGTTACCAAGAACTTCAAACACCCAACTTCAAAGAGAAAATTCCTTGCATTTGACAACCTCAAGCTTTGAAGAATGTCTAAATCCTTGGCAAACATTTGTCCAATGAATGGCCCTTTGTTCAGCTGGGGACCTGAACTTCTCATTTGCATTAGTAATGGCTTTTAAAATGCAAGTTTATTTAAGGATAGAATCTGTTTTGTGCTCACTTAAAGTCATTCTGATTTGTCAATTTAAAGGATTAGTTCAGTGGTCAAACCATGGACCTAATAAAGAAATGGTTCAGTGGTCAAACCATGGACCTAATAAAGGAATGGTTCAGTAGTCAAACCATGGACCTATTAAAGGATTGGTTTAGTGGTCAAACCATGGACCTAATAAAGGAATGGTTCAGTGTTCAAACCATGGGTTAAACCATGGACCTATTAAAGGATTAGTTCAGAGGTCAAACCATGGACCTATTAAAGAAATGGTTCAGTGGTCAAACCATGGACCTAATAAAGGAATGGTTCAGTAGTCAAACCATGGACCTATTAAAGGATTGGTTCAGTGGTCAAACCATGGATCTAATGAGGGATTGGTTCAGTGTTCAAACCATGGACCTAATAAAGGCTTGGTTCAGTGGTCAAACCATGGATCTAATAAAGGATTGGTTCAGTGGTCAAACTATGGACCTAATAAAGGATTGGTTCAGTGTTCAAACCATGGACCTAATAAAGGCTTGGTTCAGTGTTCAAACCATGGACCTAATAAAGGATTGGTTTAGTGGTCAAACCATGGACCTATTAAAGGATTGGTTTAGTGGTCAAACCATAGACCTATTAAATGATTGGTTCAGTGGTCAAACCATGAACCTACTAAAGGCTTGGTTCAGTGGTCAAACTATGGACCTAATAAAGGATTGGTTTAGTGGTCAAACCATGGACCTAATAAAGGATTGGTTCAGAGGTCAAACCATGGACCTAACAAAGGATTGGTTCAGAGGTCAAACCATGGACCTATTAAAGGATTGGTTCAGTGGTCAAACCATGGACCTAATAAAGGATTGGTTTAGTGGTCAAACCATAGTTCTAATAAAGGATTGGTTCAGAGGTCAAACCATGGACCTAACAAAGGATTGGTTCAGAGGTCAAACCATGGACCTATTAAAGGATTGGTTCAGTGGTCAAACCATGGACCTAATAAAGGATTGGTTCAGTGGTCAAAACATAGACCTAATAAAGGATTGGTTTAGTGGTCAAACCATAGTTCTAATAAAGGATTGGTTCAGAGGTCAAACCATGGACCTAACAAAGGATTGGTTCAGAGGTCAAACCATGGACCTATTAAAGGATTGGTTCAGAGGTCAAACCATGGATCTAATAAAGGATTGGTTCAGTGGTCAAAACATAGACCTAATAAAGGATTGGTTTAGTGGTCAAACCATAGTTCTAATAAAGGATTGGTTCAGAGGTCAAACCATAGACCTAATAAAGGATTGGTTCAGTGGTCAAAACATAGACCTAATAAAGGATTGGTTTAGTGGTCAAACCATAGTTCTAATAAAGGATTGGTTCAGTGGTCAAACCATAGACCTAATAAAGGATTGGTTCAGTGGTCAAAACATAGACCTAATAAAGGATTGGTTTAGTGGTCAAACCATAGTTCTAATAAAGGATTGGTTCAGAGGTCAAACCATGGACCTAACAAAGGATTGGTTCAGAGGTCAAACCATGGACCTATTAAAGGATTGGTTCAGAGGTCAAACCATGGATCTAATAAAGGATTGGTTTAGTGGTCAAACCATGGATCTAATAAAGAATTGGTTCAGTGGTCAAAACATAGACCTAATAAAGGATTGGTTCAGTGGTCAAACCATGGACCTAATAAAGGATTGGTTCAGTGGTCAAACCATGGACCTATTAAAGGATTGGTTCAGTGGTCAAACCATGGACCTATTAAAGGATTGGTTCAGTGGTCAAGCCATGGACCTATTAAAGGATTGGTTCAGTGGTCAAACCATAGACCTAATAAAGGATTGGTTCAGTAGTCAAACCATGGATCTAATAAAGGATTGGTTCAGTGTTTAAACCATGGACCTATTAAAGGATTGGTTCAGTGGTCAAACCATGGATCTAATAAAGGATTGGTTCAGTGGTCAAACCATGGACCTATTAAAGGATTGGTTCAGTGGTCAAACCATGGACCTATTAAAGGATTGGTTCAGTGGTCAAGCAAATGTATCTTATATGAAAGAGGACTTAAAAAGAAACAAACTGTTAAAGAAACTACTTCAATAACTCATTCCATATCTAAGTTTAAAGCTCTTGTCTAATTTGCATAGAAGTGACTGGTGTAGTAAGTCTAGTATTACGGAAAAATGGCACTCTGATCCTCACATTCTTAACAAATTGTTAATGTTTTTTGTTTTTTTAATCATTTAACTTCTCACTATTCAAATTATTTTCCCTCAAACTTTCTTCAGGTGGTACATGTAAATCATATTTACCCTTGCTAGATTCTTCTGTTTTACTACTTTCCTGACATATCCAATGATTTTTAAGCCACAAAATCACAGGACAAAATATGATAAAATGCATAAAGAATTTGAGGAATCTGAGGCTATGACATCACAACTAGTCTTATTTCAGTCATTTCTACAAAAATGATACCAAACTTTAAGCTTAAATATATCCTTAACGGAATAGGATTTTTGAATGCTTTCTTCACCATTTTGTTTCATTTGAAGACCTCTTTTATATATGATGGACATGATTGACCACTGAACACCAATCCTTTAAAGGATAAGTTCAATGGTCAGACCATGGAGCTAACAAAGGATTAGTTCAGGGGTCAGACCATGGAGCTATTAACTGAGCTTCATGGTCCGACATGTCCATCTTGTATGGTAGAGGATAAAAAGACAAACACAACTTCTTAGATATTTTCTTCAACGCAGGAGAAGTTAAATCTTAAAGATTCTTATGAATATCGTCTCAAGAAATTTGCTTGACCCATGACCAATAATGTCCATGACCAGTAATGTCACTTCTGCTGCAGTATTTGATTGGTTTGTTGGTTATTGTGTAAATATTTCAACCAATCAAAAACATTGAATATTATTTTTGATCTTCATGTTGTCTGTGTTAACAAAATATCTGGCCTTTACTAAAGTGGTAGGTATGTGACGCCCAGAATTTCAAAATTGGACTGCAATATGAGAGATTTTTTTGTTAACTATAGTATGAGTTTATGATTTTGATACCTGCAGTATAAAAATAAGTGATTTTTGCATACCTGCAGTACATTAATAAGTGATTTTTGTCACTGTAGTACAAAAATAAGTGATTTTTGATACCTGGAGTATGAAAATAAGTGATTTTTGATACCTGCAGTACAAAAATGAGTGATTTTTGATACCTGCATTGTAAAAATAGGAGATTTTTGATACCTGCAGTATGAAAATAAATGATTTTTGATACCTGCAATACGAAAATAGGTGATTTTTGATACCTGCAGTAAGAAGATATGCAATTTTTTGAGACAAGCAGTATGAGAGATTGGATTTTTAATACCTGTACAAAGAAAATTCTGAAAGAAAGGCAAATGCTTTGGCAGCACATGTATATATACCTCAAATATAGAAGTGCCCCCCTCCCCCCTTCCTCGGGCACAATATCTGGCCATTAAAGTTTCTATAAATTGGATGGTGTAGAAACTTTCACGTAGAGGAAACTTTCACGTCAAGAAAACTTTCACTTTCACGTAGAAAAACTTTCACTTAGAAGAGTGACAACATACCTGACTTTCTTAACAATTAACCTCTCTGGGTTTGATGATTGACAGCTTGTTTCAATGACCGCACGAATTTTCCTAGCAACAAAATCTTCATAACTAAGTAGGGCAAACCATCCTACGCGGTAGTGGTACAGTACAGCCAGTTAGCTAGCGACGTGCGCTGATGTAGTCAATGCATATACTGTACAAAACAAATTTCTGCACACACAGGCTGAGTGACGGCAAAATGGTGAACAAAAATTGCGCTAAATTGGTGAACCAAAACTACGGGCTTTGTTAATCCAATTCTCCTCAGCCAGAATGGTTAGCAAACAGAATTTTGTTTATTCCTTAATTTTTCTAAAAAGTTGAAAGATCTTAAGATTCCGAGTGGACATAAATGGATCAAAACTTGTGAAAGGCTGAATGAACATCTAAATGTCAATGCTTTGGTCATGCATAATTGCGGATTTGAGCTTTGTTTTCCCCACCTAGTTACCGCATTGCTATGGTGGGTGTGGCCTATTTCGTAACCTAAAAAGGTTAAATGTTTATGTATTATACTCAATAGATTAAACACTTTTATTGGTTGAAAAAAGTAAGGGGTAATCTCGTCCCAAGAAAATTGACTGACACATCCCAAGTGAATCTGATACATACTGGTGATGTCACTACCACAGTGAGTTCTGAATGGCTTATGTCTAAATTTTGACCAATCAGAAATGTTGAATTTCATTGTTTATTCATCTCCATATTAACAACCACACCTTGTCTTTAAGTAGGCCTTTTGTTGGCAGGTTCAACCACTACCCCACTTTTGTCAAATCTACCCAATACGGTTAACAAATTTAACACATTTGTGAATGGAGATTGCAAAAATATCAAGGATAAAACTACATGTATCATCAATGTTTTTGAACTTAATTGAATTTATTGTCAGGAAAAAAAGGAAAGAGGTAAAACAATTTGGAAAACACTTCTGTTTGTTTGAAAGGTAATTGGAAACAATATTTATTTAATTGGAAGCAATAATCATTTAATTGATCACCACAATCACTTTCTTTTAAAAACAAAGGAAAACATTAATAGAGCAGGTCTGTGAAGATGTGGAAAACAGCCACATGTGGAAATGAAACAAACTTGATAAATCAGCCATATGACTGACATATCTTAATGCCAGTTGGTTGCCAGGATGCAGGTGTAAACTCATTTCCAGATATGTGGCCGTGTTCTCAATTATCTGCGGATCATGATCCACCAATGATAAACCAACTCAAGGACTGCAGGAAAAACAATGTCATGTGTTCTCACTTAAGTGCAGAATGTGACCAGACCCACTGCAGGGGATCTGATCAGAGAGCATGAGTGATCAGAGAGCATGAGTGATCAGAGAGCATGAGTGATCAGAGAGCATGGGCGATCAGAGAGCATGGGCGATCAGAGAGCATGGGCGATCAGAGAGCATGGGCGATCAGAGAGCATGGGCGATCAGAGAGCATGGGCGATCAGAGAGCATGAGCGATCAGAGAGCATGAGCGATCAGAGAGCATGAGCGATCAGAGAGCATGAGCGATCAGAGAGCATGAGCGATCAGAGAGCATGAGCGATCAGAGAGCATGAGCGATCAGAGAGCATGAGCGATCAGAGAGCATGAGCGATCAGAGAGCATGAGCGATCAGAGAGCATGAGCGATCAGAGAGCATGAGCGATCAGAGAGCATGAGCGATCAGAGAGCATGAGCGATCAGAGAGCATGAGCGATCAGAGAGCATGAGCGATCAGAGAGCATGAGCGATCAGAGAGCATGAGCGATCAGAGAGCATGAGCGATCAGAGAGCATGAGCGATCAGAGAGCATGGCGATCAGAGAGCATGAGCGATCAGAGAGCATGAGCGATCAGAGAGCATGAGCGATCAGAGAGCATGAGCGATCAGAGAGCATGAGCGATCAGAGAGCATGAGCGATCAGAGAGCATGAGCGATCAGAGAGCATGATCAGAGAGCATGAGCGATCAGAGAGCATGGCGATCAGAGAGCATGGCGATCAGAGAGCATGAGCGATCAGAGAGCATGAGCGATCAGAGAGCATGAGCGATCAGAGAGCATGAGCGATCAGAGAGCATGAGCGATCAGAGAGCATGAGCGATCAGAGAGCATGAGCGATCAGAGAGCATGAGCGATCAGAGAGCATGAGCGATCAGAGAGCATGAGCGATCAGAGAGCATGAGCGATCAGAGAGCATGAGCGATCAGAGAGCATGAGCGATCAGAGAGCATGAGCGATCAGAGAGCATGAGCGATCAGAGAGCATGAGCGATCAGAGAGCATGAGCGATCAGAGAGCATGAGCGATCAGAGAGCATGAGCGATCAGAGAGCATGAGCGATCAGAGAGCATGAGCGATCAGAGAGCATGAGCGATCAGAGAGCATGAGCGATCAGAGAGCATGAGCGATCAGAGAGCATGAGCGATCAGAGAGCATGAGCGATCAGAGAGCATGAGCGATCAGAGAGCATGAGCGATCAGAGAGCATGAGCGATCAGAGAGCATGAGTGATCAGAGAGCATGAGTGATCAGAGAGCATGAGTGATCAGAGAGCATGAGTGATCAGAGAGCATGAGTGATCAGAGAGCATGAGTGATCAGAGAGCATGAGTGATCAGAGAGCATGAGTGATCAGAGAGCATGAGTGATCAGAGAGCATGAGTGATCAGAGAGCATGAGTGATCAGAGAGCATGAGTGATCAGAGAGCATGAGTGATCAGAGAGCATGAGTGATCAGAGAGCATGAGTGATCAGAGAGCATGAGTGATCAGAGAGCATGAGTGATCAGAGAGCATGAGTGATCAGAGAGCATGAGTGATCAGAGAGCATGAGTGATCAGAGAGCATGAGTGATCAGAGAGCATGAGTGATCAGAGAGCATGAGTGATCAGAGAGCATGAGTGATCAGAGAGCATGAGTGATCAGAGAGCATGAGTGATCAGAGAGCATGAGCGATCAGAGAGCATGAGCGATTAGAGAGCATGAGCATGAGTCAATCGCAAGTCGAATCGAAATGAGGATCATTGAGGTGGTCGGTTTGACGTAACTGTGTACGGGCTCAGTATGGTTTTGCCAAGTTGAAGAGGAAACTTTATCATTACAGTCAATGAGATATTTTTTATGAATAATTGTCGCCTCAGCCAGTCAGCAAAAACTAATGGTACTCATATATATTGGAAACTACTGTTTAATACACAACATTTGTTAGGAAAAATAAATTCTGTCAAGTATTTTAGCAAAATGACAAAAATTAGGTTTTTCTCCCATTGACTGCAATGATAACTGACTGTTTGTTTTCCCCTTTGACTGAAGTTCCAGATCGTCAAAAAAGCATTGTTACGTCGCCGTGCACCACAACATTCCTGGATGTCCGGCCTCCTCGACCTCCTCAACCAAATCAGCGAAATTTAACCAAACAGGCAAACTATTCAAGAGAAATAAACAAGTTATCACAAGATCTTGCATGACTAATTTGATCGCGGTCACTGATCTGCGATCCCACTGTTTTTGCGAATATCATCGGTAAATCTGATCGCGTGCTCCGGATCATCATCCTACCCTTAACTAGGATCAATATCAAGTGAATGTGATCAAATCCGGTGAGCATTCTCACATCAGCAGATCTGATTGCCTACAGTGGATCTGATCGTGAGTTCGCACCTAAGTGAGAACACGCCCAGTGTGTCTCCGCTATTTCATTCAGTAGTACTTCTGATACACTCACTGGTCATGTGAATGTCAACAATGTAATACAGCATTTGTGTAATAGATAAATGTATTTTGGTTATGCACAATTATGTAACCTGACCTTGATCTTTAAACCAGAAAAAATAATAAGTCCAAATTTTGCAAAATGATAATTTTTCCTTACTTAAAGACCTAAGGGTACAAGTTGATGGGGCACCATGGTTAGACAATGCCCTGAAAGGGGACTTAAAACTAAATTGCAGTCCGACAAGACCTTACCCTTGCTTGAATCAGGTCCAGAAGAGGGACATATGGCTTAAACTGCTTAATTCATTCAATTCAATCGGACACGAGTTAAAGGTTTGTAGATCAATCTTGCTAAAATGCTTCTAAACTCCATGTAAACTGAACTGGTCGCTGAATACATAATTGCCTAAGAGGATAGGAGTTTTTTATTGTTTATGCTAAAAAGACTGATACAAAATTAACTTGTATAAACCTCACGACCCCCCCCTTCCTCCCCCCATTTAAAAGCCTTTATCTGATGTTCTCTTTCCAGGAAGTCCCTAATCCAATTATGTGCTATTCATCAACTGAGACATACAACATACTCATAGAGTTAACATAGTTGTGTTGTATTTTGTATTTCACTTTTTAGGCATAGTTGAACCTAAATGCAATCAATATACATCTTTAATGATCCAATTGAGATACTTCTAATTAGCATTATCATCCAATTGAGATGTTGTATATTTAAGTAATATCAACATACTGTACTATAAATCTCTTGTCTAAATTCAGATATAACTAAAATAAAGTCAGTATGATATAAATCTTCAATGTTACAATTGACATACTCCTAATTAGTAATATCATCCAATTGAGATACTGTATATCTAAGTAAATCAACATACTGTACTATAAATCTCGTCTGAATTCAGATATAACCCCAATAAAGTCAGTATAATATAAATCTTTAATGTTACAATTGACATACTCCTAATTAGTATTATCATCCAATTGAGATATTGTATATCTAAGTAAGTCAACATACTGTACTATAAATCTCTAGTCTGAATTCAGATATAACCCCAATAAAGTCAGTGTAATATAAATCTTTAATGATACAATTGAGATACTAATAATTAGTATTATCAACTACAAATCTTTCAGTTTAAGAATTTAGATATAACCCCAATAAAGTTTGTATGACAAACCTTTAATGATCCAAATGAGATACTTCTACTTAATATTATCATACCACAAATCCCTTATTATCTGAATTCAGATATAACCCCAATTAAGTTAATATGATATCAATCTTTCATGATCTATCTTATGCACAATCCCAATCAATACTATCAGTCTATTTCGAGTACACACTCATTTCTCACTCCCTACATTAAATCAACACCACAAAGCACCACGTTCCTTAACAATGGTCTTTCAGATAACAATGAGATCCAATTTTGAATCAATTTAAGGTCTTAAGCAAATGTGAGAGGTTGTCTACCTTTCAACATTCAAGTGCCTGATAATAATATATTGTCCGGCCACTCTAAGGTCATCTCAAATGTCCTCTTAGCCAGCTCCAAAAATAAATGAAAACATGTTACCACAATGTTTAGAGAGCTTATAAAGTACAGAGCTATCAGCATGTTGCATAACTGTATTACAAAACAATTAGGATTTTTGGTGAATCTAATGTTACTTTCAAAATGGAGAGTTGGTAAAAGTTATTTATTCAAAGGTTATTTTAAATTATTATTATTTCATTCCTTATTGAGCAATCAGCCAAAAAAAACAGCAAATTATTATGGAGTCTCTAGAATTTGTGTGCATGTGATGGTATTGATAACCTCAATGTGAATGAATCGACTGTAAGTTTTTAACAACAGAAGTGTCAACTAAAACAGTAAATACTGTCATTGTTCGTATGCCCATGCAAATTGACATCCATATCATATGACCCAGCCAATTATGAAAATGGCATCTCACACTAAAGTCTCACATGGCATCCCATGTTCCACATGGCACTCCACCCCATGTCCCACATGGCATTCCACCCCATCCTTGTCCCACATGGCATTCCACCATATCTCCCACATAATATCCCACCCTATGTCCCACATGACATCCCATCCCATCCCTTGTCCCATGAGGCCTTCCACATTATGTCCCACATTATCTCCCACATGAATCCCATCCCATGTCCCAAATGACATCCCACCTCATGTCCCACATGACATCCAATCCCATGCCTTGTCCCACATGGCATTCCACCATATCTCCGACATGGCATTCCACCATACAGTATGTCTCACATGGCATTCCACCATATGTCCCACATGGCATCCCACCCTATGACCTACATGGCATCCCACCCTATGTCCCACATGACATCCCACTCTATGTCAAACATGGATCCCATCCATGTATACGATGTATAAGTGTCAGTTCATATAATAACTTATATGCAAATGAGTTGCTAAACTAAGAAAAAAGGCTGAGTCAAATAATTATGACAGATATAACCCTTGGTGTAAACTATATGGTATATATTATACCATATGTCCCACATGGCCCCTATCCATGTTCCACATGGCATTTCTCTCCCTATGTCCATATGCAGTCATATCCTGTCACATTACCTGACAGAGCATACTAAATAAAAGTCTGGTCAGTTCATATACTTTAGGAACTTTCTGCAAATGACCACAATAATAAAGGCGGAGATAAATAATCATGCCAGATACAAATGTTGGTGCCCAATTATTTTGAAGAATTTTAAAGATTTTAAATCTCCAGTACTACAAGAAAGATGCTTGAAGATCTCTGAAAAATATTGAAAAATTATATCATTTTTGCAGTTATTTTCTATTCGAGGAAATAAAGGAAATATCAAATGTTTTGTAGACTTTTTAGAGAAACTAGTCTTCAATCTGTCTTAAGTGTCTCTAAAAACTAACATTTTGTAAGAAAATTTGAAACTTCCATAAGAATGTCTGAAGAAACTAACTTTTTCTGAGGAACTCTGAAGGAACTTTAACATTTTCTGAAGAATTCTCAAGAAACTTTAACATTTCTGAGGAAATCTCAGGAAAAACTGTTGATGGTCAGATGGTTGGCCGGCTGGACGAAATCGCCATTATATAGGTTCGCAATATGCTTCGCATGCTCACCAAAAATTAGACCCAATTGTTACTGTATTTCAAAACTCCTTGCTTTAGCAAAAAAAGCCCTTGATTTTTAACAGGGAGTTAGCTTTACAGGAGAGTTCATGGATTGATGGTCCAACAGGTTATCTTCGAGCCGCTAGGCTTATGGCGATTGATTGATTGATTGAGCTTATCTTCAATGAAAGAAGCAAACGATGGAAAATAGTGTTCAAAAATCTTTTCCCGTTTGAGAAGATATGATTAAATTTGCATTAAAATCCCAGTCACACACACTTTCAAAGTGTCTGTGTATTTTTGCTCATCTATTTTCTTATATTTGTTATTCATAAACCCTTGAAGGTGCAATCTACCAAACAAAAATGAGAATATATTATTGAGCCCCTAGATTTCTAATTTTTTCATACATCATTCATTCAAAGTGCTTTTTCTGCTAATTCTCAAAACAATGTCTTCATATGCAAACCCAAATTAAAATATAACTCTTTCAAGTTCTTGGCTTTGTGTCCCAGAACCTCTGCTGAATATTTGAACATTTTCGAGAGAATTCTGTAAGAGATATTTCCCCTTCACAACCCATCTCTATCTTTTTCTCTTTATGCCCCTTTAATCATGTTGGTTGTTTACCTGTTCAAATCCTAGCAATATTTATCATTCATTGATTACTTCTCCTAGTGATATAATTATTCATTCATGCAAATTAAGTATCTTCTCCTTTTCCTCTTTTATACCTTATTTGGATCATAGGTATGTCTCTTATCATGCAGTTAGTCATGATTCAAAAAAACATCTTGAGGTTGACCTATCCTTCACTGCCAAGACCATCTTCACTTTCTCCTTTTGTTAATGTTTTCACTTGGTTTTATGTTTCACTTGTGTTTTCTGAATCTGTTAATTTTGTTTGTATCTGTTTGTGATTTTAAGCTAAAAACATGATATGAAGGTTTGCATTTGTGTTTGCTGTTTCTATTATTAAAATGTACTAATTTCCATGTAGCTCCCCACCCTGAGCCTCCATCCTGACAATGCTGAGTTCAAGGAGCCTACAATTCTGCAAAGTCGTCCTGCAGACATGACATAAGTCTCCGTGGATACACTTTACCCAGCTGAACTTGGCGCTAACTTCCTTTGTGAAAAAACTTCAGGAAGTCATATAAAAAAAAAGGTCTTCAACTGTTCTCCTCGCAATGGAGTGGCCACTCTTGCTTGATATAACACTGTTGGAACTGTTATTGCCTTACTGCTGTAAGAAATAACCTTCCGTTTTGTGAATTACACATCAGACTAAAACGTGTTATTTTCATTTTGGAATTTCTGGGGCTCCAATCTCTCGGAAACAAATCACTTGGGTCTCAGATTTAAACTACACACATTCTGTGGGGGATTTATGTCGGAATGCACATGTGTACACTTTGTTGTCAATTAGACAGAGACATATCGCCACGATCATCTGCAAACACAGGGCTGTAGTGGCCTAATGAAAAGTGTCACTGCAGGCCTGATTTCCGAAGGCACTGCAGGCATGATTGCCAAAATATGGCAATACAGAATGATATTCTCGAGGTCGAAGACACGTAACCGTGTACGGTTTTGCCGTAAATCAGTACTGTTTTGCTAAGTTGCATGGGAAACTTTATTATTACAGTCAATGGGATACTTTTTATGAATACTTGTGTCACCTCAGCCAGTCAGTGAAAATTAATGGTACTCATATATGTTGGAAACTATTATCTAATACACAACATTTGTGAAGAAAAATAAATTCTGTCCAGTATTTGTTGAAAAATTACAAAAAATAGGTTTTTCTCCCATTGACTGCAATGATAACTGACTGTTTGTTTCCCCTTAAACTGAAGTTTGAGATCGTCAAAAAAGCATTGTTACGTCGCCGTGCACCACAACATTTCCAGATGTCAGACCTCCTGAATCGATAGGTATTATGTTTTTGGAAAGGGGTAAGACTATCATAGCAGCTGTGGTGTTACTTATAAACTACTGTAAAAAAAAAGTTCAATCCATCCGAGCCATTATACGGCTTGTGGTGCTTATTCCCAGTTTCTGTAACTAAACCAGGCCTGTAAATTAAGGGGGCAAACTGAAATTTAGGGGAAAAAAATTGAGGGAAACATTATCTTCAGTGATATACACACTCCTACAATTAAGATTGCCCTTTTAGAATTAAGGAGCAGAATTAGAAATTTGGGGACCTTGTTATCCTCTAACACTGGAATGACATATCAAAATGGAAAGTTGTTGAATAGATAGCATCCAAGTCTGATATAATCACTTTGAAAAACAGTATTATAAGTTTTCAATTTATGAATTTTTTAAACAGGAAAATTTTTGAGTCTTCCAATCTTTGAATTTTGTTCCTGAATTTCAGCCTGTGGAGACTTGTTGCACAGGACAATGGATGAATTAAATAAAGTGCCTTGCTTGAGGACACAACACAGGACCCATTCTGAAAATTAAACCCACTACCTTTGGATATGAGTCTGACTCTCCACCACCGGGTCAGTTTTCAGAGATAATCTTCTTTTTTACCAATTTTGATTTATTGTCTAGGAAGCTATTTTCATGTTTGATGGATTATAAATCAATGTGGCTTTTGGTACCAAGATATGGGCTACACGTCAATCAATCATTGTATCTGAAAGTGTTTATTACCAAATGTCAATCCTACTGTATGAATACCAATTAATGATTCCCCAATAGTACCGATGTTTTAAAAAACACTTTCCATAAGATTAGCACGATAAACCAATACAACAAAGACTGGGCTAATGATAAGCTTAACACAATACTTGTTATGTTTGCACACACCATCTCTACTTCAATTTAAGTTTCATTGGTCAATCAAATTAAAAATGGATTCAGACCCCTAGCTTTGCTGTTTCACAGGGGCGGCCTGCCCACCCCTCCATGGGCATGCTCTGCCCCCTGGGGGTCCACCCTGTTCCCCTGGGGTCCACCCTGCCCCTCATGATTTATTTTTTTAAACTTAATAATCTTAATTTACCTCATAAATGAATACCTTACATGGATACAGAACACAGAATGAAAGCATAGTAAGCAATTGTCCTGTTTGGCTCATGATTGGTTTTTATCAATCAGAATAGTTTCATTCTGAGGTATGATTATAGCTAAAATCCCAGAGCTTCTTCACCATGGGATTGAGCTTTAAGGGGGCCCCTGGACTCCACGCCGAAAGACACAGCGCTTCGCGCACACATCAATGTGCCCCTCAACAAGTCTAGCACCCTGCCCCTTTTTAAATCAAGCTAGGGGTCTGGGATTGGAATTATAGTGGCTGGCTGAAGGACACAACACATTCCAGGAATCAAGCCCACTACCATTGGAATATTAGTCTGAACTCTACCAGGACCGTAATTTTCCTTTCCAAAGCAGGGGGACATGGGGCCATACTTTTCCATCACAAAGAAGGGGGACATTTTTTTCACAACCATATGTAGTTTATTAAATTCTGCTCAAAGTGGGGGACTTGTCCCCTGTCTAAAGTTCTCCTATCCCCCAAGAATTAATTATGGTCTTGCCCCCTTGTACTACTTAGCCTGTATTAAAAAACATACAAAAATAATCTTATTCTAAAAGCAATTTTGATTGAGTGTTTCAGAGGTTAAATTATTGATAGATTTTAAGTCAATTTGGCTATTGTACCAAGATATGAGCTACATGTCAATCATACCTACATTATTTTTTAATGTGTTTATTACCAAATACCAATCCTGTAATCCCCAATAATCATTCTTACTGCTTCACTTTGACAAGAACACCATTTAAAAAAGGGCTGTCACGGCATTTAAATTTTTTGTATGGATAGTAATAAAGACAGTAGTGGCGTGTCTTGGGGAAGGAAAAAACATTTTCAACTTCTGCAAAAAATGTATTAATTTGAATGAAATCTTCATCAATTTTCAGGAAATCTCCTTTATTTTTTGGGAAATCTCCTTTATTTTTTGGGAAATTTCCATCATTTTCGTGAAATCAAAGAGCTTGTAGATTTTTGGTGAAATCTTCTTCAATTTCCAGGAAATTTTCTTCAATTTCCAGGAAAATTCCTTACTTTCCATGAAAAGCACTGTCAATTGTAGAAATTTTCAGGAAGTGTTGCCAAAATCGAAAAAATTTCCAACAATTTTATGTTAATAATTTCACACTTTTATCAAAATAAAGCATAAACGCAACCGGGAAAAAGAACCCCTTTTGCCTAACTCCTATGCCTCTGTCCTCTGAAATCTGAAAACGTCCCTCATTGTTATTTATTTATTTATTGTTATTGAAGGGGGGGAGGGGGAGGGGGGAGGGGTGGGAGGCGCTTAAGCCTTTTCAAAAACGATACGCTATACACGATCCTTAAAGAAAAAGAACAAAGTTATGTAGGTTTTAAATTATTCATTATAAAACAGAACAGATACAATAAATAAAGACGATCTGCAACTTGGTTCTCCTGAAATAAATTCTACCCATGCCTAATTTGACAGGTTGCAAGATTACAGTGTGTCAAGATGGATGCTAACAATTTCTTAACCTGTTAAATTAGCTCTTCCAGTTTCAGAACTGCATCCGGTATAGTCAACATTCTGACCGTATTATACGCTATAGCCACTACATGGCTACTATACAAGTACTGCAAGCCAAGCATGTAGCGCTTACCGAGTGAGGTGTTTATCTCACTACATCTGGTGAGACTAGCCTCATTTATTTCAAATAATACTATTCCCCTTTATTATCTCTTTGTGACTCTTCAAAAAATATTAGTGAAATAACTATTTTCTATTATGTGTCTGAAACAGTAAAAATTTCTAAATGATACCATTCTTCATATCACTTTTTAGACCTGGCTATTAAAATATTGGATAATGGCACTTTAGGTTTTCATCTACATTCCCCAACGTTGACAATTTACATGACTGTTTGCAAATAAAAACAACGTCATAAATTTCTAAATTAGCATTGCTGAAATTGATTGTAGCATAGTTACATTAAAATACAACCTTCAATAAATAGCACTTAATTTGAAGTGCATGATTAAATGAAATTTAAAATATAGTTCTCAATTAAAAGATGGCGGATTTTGGGAATGGAGTTTACAATACTAGACCTGTCGCGTCCTGAGGGCCATGACAGAAAAAACACTTCCCCAAGTTTGATTAGCATGATAAACCAATAAGGCAAAGACTAGCCTAATGATAAGCTTAACACAATACTTGTTATGTCTGTACACACCTCTTGTGTTTACCCAACTTGTCAACACAGGGATGACTTAGATCTTGACAAACAGTTCATTTACTTGAATAAACCTGGGAATGAGATACCACAAGGGTGATTACTAAAGTATGGCATCAGACATTTTTTTTTAAGGTTGATACATTGCAGTGAACTGGATGACATCGTAGGGTGATTCCAGAGTATTTTCGAACCCTCAGGGTGATCCAAGAAGGGACAGGATGGTAATGACCCATGGGGGAGGGTGGCAATGAACAAAGGGGTAGGTGCCAATGACTTAAGGGGATGGGTGACAATGATCAAAGGGCAGGGATGCAGGGTGCCAATGACCAAAGGGCAGGATGCCAAAAGGGACAAGGGGCAATGACCAAATGGACAGAGTGCCAATGACCAAAGGGACAGTGTGCCAATGACCAATGGGGCAGAAAGCCAGTAGCCAATGGGCCAGAATGCCAATGACTAAAGGGACATGGTGTCAGTGGCCAATGTAACAGAAGACCAGGAGCCAATGGGCTAGGGTGCCAATGACTAAAGGGAGATGGTACCAATGGACAATGGGGCAGAACTTGCATCAGGGCAGGGTGCCAATGAACAAAGGGACATGGTGCCAATGGGGCCGAAGGCCAATAGTCAATGGGGCAGAGTTTTAATAACTACAGGGGAAGGGTGCCATTGGTCTTAGGAGCAGGGTGCCAATGACTAAAGGGACAGGATGCCAATGACCAAAGGAACAGGGTGCCAATGACTAAAGGGACATGATGCCAATGACCAAAGGGACAGGGTACCAATAACCAAAGTGGCAGGGTGCCAATAACCAAAGGGAAAGGGTGCCAATTTTCCCAACTCTATGAGAAACTTTAAATCAACTTGAGTAAGTTAAGTCATATGGGTGATTTGAATCGACTGTACTGTGCACACCCTTTTGACATCCCATAACCTTTGCCAATGACTTGAGTGCCTTCCAACTTTACTAAAGAGTGCCTTATAACATGAAAGCAGCTTATAACATTAACAGACATAAAACATATTAATCAGATTTGCTGGAATGCATTTATAGGAGGACACAGACACCAAATACCCTTGAATAAATAGTGACTGAATGATGTTGGTTTTTTATCATGAAACTGACATTAAAAAAATAATTAAAAATTTCAATTATTGAATAGAATCTAAGTAGGGAACGCCATTAAAATTCAGAACACTTCTGTGATAATGAGCTGCCTTTGAATGAACTGCAACAGATTATAATTGCATCCAACAAACTGACATTTAAACCAGAACCAAAAGGTTTTGTTGTTCCAGTGCTTTTTTTTATTTTTCATGCTGATTGATTTTGTATTAACTGTTGTCATTGCATATCATGAAATATTTGAGATATCGTGTTTACAAGCTCTTTCAGCAATATCATATTAAGCTCCACCCACTATGCATATTAATGATATTCAATGCTTATAAAAATGAACACAAACAAACGAACTAAATTCCTAATATGAAACAAAACAGACATGTGATTTTAAAGAGGGAGGCTCGTCTCAGTAAAATACGGTAAAAATGGGGAATACTATATTTTGACGTCACTTCCGGTTGTGGAGGCAAGATCCGATCCTCTGTCTGTTTGTACCACACAGTACAGCCAGACACTAGCATGTACGTTGTGTGTGCAGAATTACATACACAGCGCATTACGTTACTGTGACGAGAAACTATTTGTTTTTTTCAATACTTTTTGTCAGAAAAAGAAAGTGAAATTCTAGTATCATAATACTACAATGATAGTCACCAAATGAAAATTACTAAGAAAAAAAAAAGAAGATGAAAGCAAAAGTCCAAATAAACGATTCTACCGGGGCTCGAACTCACGACATGATTTGAACAAAATTTATATTCGGTAGCCGCAACCATCTGGGCTATTTCGTGTGGTGACCTTCAGAGTGTTTTAAATAACTATATACCTTGCAATACGAGATAACGAATCGCGCAGCAAAATTTCAGCCAATCAAAAAATTTGAAAGAAATTATAAATATTGTGCACATATGACGATATCGCCTCTTTAAAATATGAGCATTTAAGATTTCACATTGAGCCCGCCTACTGATTATGACATCACCAAATACAATAGGGCACTTCTATATGTGTATCACATAGTCCATAGAGCTTTTCAATTTGTTTTTTTATATTAAGCCCCACCTACTCATTTATGTGCATGATATCACCACCAAAAACAATAGGGCACATCTGTAGACATGGGCTATCTGACAAAATGCCTATGTATACATCACAAGTTTACATTTAACTTTGCACTATTAGACCTGATAGTTTTTTTTTTTTTTCAACAGACTGACATTTGAAAAATGTTTTTAGAGCTATTTTTATGTTTGATTTGGTTGTTGACATTTAACTGCACCGCAACCGCAACCGGCAAAGTCAAATGTGCCAAGAGGGTGTTATGTCTATTTTCACTTTGTTCCCTTTTTCATGGTTTTAATGGATATTGGAAGCCAATTTGCATACATGCTTTATCTACACATCAATGGACTTTCATCAGTGGCTTCAACTTATCCTGAACATCTCTGAGCATCATCGATCTTGTCATATCATGCTTAAGACACGTTTCATGAATGTATGCAAATGAGGCTATGCAAATGAGGCTATGCAAATTAGTTTCACACTTTTGTTAATTGTGTATATATTACAAAGAGAAGCAGAACATGAGGTGAGAGGTAGATGCTGCAGTCTCCTGGTGATTTCTTTTTCCTTATATTTAAATGATTATGACATCATAGATTGCAGATCGAGAATGAGCTGAATTCTATGCACAATACCAGTGCCTCTCTTTTTAGGTGATCACTTCACAAACTTCAAGTGGTCATTGGCAGTATGGCACTCAAAAAACTTATTCTGAACTTTTTTCAGAAGTGACCCTTCAGTATATTGCTTCCAGTCTCTGCTAGCTTTTCAATGGCTCTTCAAAATCCAAGCAGAGGATCAAAATACTGACACACAAATTGATAATATTAAAAAAGCACCTTCATCAAAATAGGCTGCACTCTGGTTTGAGAAGTATCGTGGCAAAGTAGCAGATTTCTTTGGCAATGTGAAAAGCTTCTGCCTACTTTAATAGGGTTAATAAGGACAGACATATGAATGAAATTGAACGTTTTGATTGGTCTAATTATTTGCACATATTGACAAACCAATCAATAGCCACTGCGCAAGTGATGTTACTAGCATGTATGATAGCTTCTGCCTACTTTAATAGGGTTAATAAGGACAGACATATAAATGAAATTGAACGTTTTGATTGGTCTAATTATATGCACACATATTGACAAACCAATCAACAACCGCTGCGCAAGTGATGTTACTAGCATGTATGAGGATTAGGGCGGGGGATAGGAGGAGGGATCAAGCAATTTTATAAAAATTTGCATACAGATTTGCCTTTTGGAGACATGAAAGTTCAAGGAGCTGTTACTTAGTCAATTTTCAACTGATTATGAATAAATTCATGCCTTGGTGTAGATTTTGGAAACAATTTATGTTCATTCGTCATGTCCACAGACCTTTTATAAAAAGTGAGATCAAATTATTATCAAATTGTCCTGGAGATACTTCAGGATGCTAGACCAGGGGGTTGATTAAATCTACCCTTGGCTAAGTACCTCTCTTGAACATTAAGTAACACATCAATCTTTTCTATATACAGCAAAACTTTCAAGAGGACATCCCATCACATAGAAATAATTTCAATTTTTTTTTTTTAAAGTGACCCTTCTGAAGTATTACGTCTAGTCTCTAAGAACTCTCAAAAGGCTCCACAAATCCTACCAGGAGGCGGAAAATACTCAACTTCATGAAAAGAACACCAAACAAAGCCGGGGATAAGAAGCCAAGCCGGCTGCCTGGCTTTTGCCGGTTCCTTCAGGCGAGGTCAGTGAGTGAAAGCTTAAATAAATATGACAAACTTTCAAAACTTTTGTCATGATACTAAACCACAAAAATAATTTTTCTTTCTTCAGTAGAAAATCTCAACTGTTCTTTTCATGGACTTGTTTGGAAAGTAAATAGCGAAAAGAAATTGTGCCAACAAAAGGAAGATTTGATTAAGAAGACAAACAAATGTCAGTAACAAATTGTGGGACTGCCTAAAAAATTGAAGTGAATTTGGTTCAACAGAGAGGCAAATAATGCAACAGTTCTGACTTTTTTTCTGTGTCAAATACATAAGTGCCAAATCATCATCCAAATTTAATCTTTCAGTAAATCCATTCTACAACTTTGAACCTTTGGTCACGACCATCAGGACTTTTACATTGATCTGGCTTGTACAAGATAGGGACTAAAAATAGGGTCGGCACTACTGTATCATTCTTTAAGTACTATAACATCTAGATTTGATTGCCCAACAGAAAGAATATTCAAACCTGGAGCAGAACAGCCTTTTGGCAGTGCGGAAGCATGCCTATAAATAGGAACATTCATAACACACAAGAATATTGAAGTCATGCAGCCATCTTGTTCAAATCTTGCAATAAAATGTCAGTTTCTAATTTATGTACTTGAAGTATTAAAAATCATTGTGTTGAAAAACATTTGTATCTTCAAAATGGCTGTTTCGCGCCTCAAAGCCTAGCTGTATCGTCTATTTTATCTAATATTTTGAAAACGGCATGGTGAACATATCAAATGGGAGTGAAAAAGTTGTAGCCATGACAGTAATGAAGGTATTGTCATAAGTTTTAAGTTTCCCCTTTCCCCTAGCAAAGATATTTTTTCCAGACGTATTTCAAACTTGAAAAATGTAACATTGCATAAGGCTTTAAGGTTAGGATAGCAAAGGATCATGGGAAATATCACAAAATGGCGGCTTCAACGTAGCAAAATGTTCCCATTAATAGGAACATTTATGTTCCCATCAATAGGCATGCTACTGGACTGTTTGGGAGAGGGCAGGGTTCAAATTGTTAGGTGCACCAAGGACATTTTAATCAAATTATCCAGTTGTTCATGCTAAGTAATCTTGAGATAAAATCTCAAAGTCTACAACACTGATAGCCTTTCTTAAATATGTTGTAATTTTACAAACAGCTTAACTATTGGCCCATAACATTTGTATGACAAACAGGGGGAGTGCATGATACCCTGTTACCCCCTCTCCCCCCCCCAGAACCCCCAGTTGGATGCACCTTTGACTCAACCTATCATTCCTTATCAAGCCAGTGCTGTAAAAGACTGATTACTCAATCAATGAGCAACATTATGGACATACTGAAGAAGTGTATACAGTAAGTGTATAAATTGCAATCTACATATATGCTAATTTTTATACTTATGTAAATGGATCTCACCTTGGATACTAGTTACAGGGTTGATATCTCCATCCAATCGGTCAACAACCAGACATTTCAAACTAAAGGTCCTTAACATCATTATTATTACTGACTCGGGCAATAAAACTCTAATATTACTCCCGTAATCTAAAAGTGTCTGTATCATTTGTAAAAATTAACCGCTTAACAGACAGATTAATATAAATGACTGATTTGTTTTGCATGTAAACATCTGCAACTTCTTGCAATTTTACTTCAACGACGCTCCCAAAATATTAATTTAGGACTTAATATGGAAAGGGTACAATTTGCCCCTTCCACTCACTACCATAAAACTTCCAAACAGGATAATGATTGCATTTCCTATTGCTCCTAACTGTTTTAGCATCCTCTTTTTCCCAATTAAGGAGAAGAGCTCACGTCTTTATAATTACTTGTTACAATTTGGGATGACCTTAGTGCTTTATAGGAAGGTTGTCAAAAGATTCACAATGAATTTTTGGGGTACATTAGCTTGAAAATGCTTCCATTTCTGAAGTACTGATACTTGTTTTTCTTTAGATGCGAATGGAAAACCCATTAATTTTACCAGAACCAAAAGGTTTTGTGGTTCCGATGCTTTTTCCATATGCTGATTGATTTGCAAGTTTTGTATTAACTGTCATGTCATTGCATATCAACACACTAGCTAACATCACAATTATAAATATGAAATAAAACAAACAATGCGATTGTTAAAACATAATTCAAGATTTTTACATTAAGCCCCACCCACTCATTAATATACCTGATCTCACCACCAAAAACAATAGGGCACATCAGCAGACCATGGGCTGTCTGTGTACCACATATGAACTAAATCACATGTATCGTTCTTAAGATATTGTGTTTACAAGCTCTTTTCAACAAAATCATATTAAGCCCTGCCCACTATATTAATGAAATTCAACATTTTGGTATCATGAACATGCACACACTAGCTAACATCATAATAACACAAGATATGAAACAAAACAGACATAAGATTCTTAAAATATTAGCATTTTAAGATTGTATCATTGAGCCCTGTCTACTCATTAATATGCATGATCTCGCCACCATAAACAATAGAGCACCTCCGCAGACCATGGGCTATCTGTGTATCACATATGAACTGAATCCCATATATCATTCTTGAGATGCTGTGTTTACAAGCTCTTTTCAACAAAATCATGTTAAGCTCCGCCCACTATACATATCAATGAAGGTCAGAAGGTCAACATTTTGGTACCATGAAGATGTATGTACACACTAACTAACAACATAATTGTACCAAATTTGAAACAAATTAGTCATGGTTTTTTTTAAATATAAACATTCTAAGATGTTATCATTAAGCTCCCACCTACTCATTAATTTTAATACTCATTAACTAACTCCCATGTATCGTTCTTGAGATACTGTGTTTAAAGCTCTTTTCAACAAATTTGTTAAGCCCTGCCCACTATGCAAAATTTCTTGATTTTAGATTTATCACTGATATCTTATATTCTTACTAATATATGCAAAAATTTGTAATGCACAAATCTGCACAAAACTTGATTAAAAAAAAGAAACATTTTCATCAATACCATTGATTGCATAACACATTATATATGAAATTATTTTGAGAAGCAGTTTTTCTTTTTAGAGTTAATCAAACCACAAGTCGATAAACATTGTTTTTGTTGTTGTTGTTTTTGTTTTTTTCTTCAAACATTTCCTGGTAGGAAACAGTCAGCCATAATTGGTCAATATTATCCTGTAATAGCACTTAATCAAAACTTCAGCCACAGTTGGTCAACTACCTAACGTGGATATGCTATATGCCCCTGGTAGCTTCACTATTTGTTGTAATATGTTGAAAAATTCATCCCTTTAAATTATTTTAATGCTATTCAGCTTTAAAGATCCGTTTATGTAAGCTGGCTTGAACCCACACACTGCCATAAATTAAACAATATTCAAATTTATTGCTCAGGAGAAACTAAACAGGTGGGAACAGGCAAGAAATTTTCCATAATTTCATAAATAACTGCAACCACAAACTACAAAAGCCTTGACCTTCCAGATTATTACAGGTGAAATTTACAGACGGACATGGGAAGGCTTTTCAGTTCCTGTTTCTGATTTCAAATTTTGCTTAATTGAAAATGACATAGATCATCTACAAATGCATACATCAGGGAAAATGTAAGGATTCAAAAGGTTATAAAAGAGACTTCAAACATCTTGTAGATTTCCGGGCCAGTTCAAGAGGGGACAATGAGATGCTAGAGACTTGAGATGTTAAAGACTTGAGATCTTAGAGACTTGAGATGTTTAGAGACTTGAGATCTTAGAGACTTGAGATCTTAGAGACTTGAGATCTTAGAGACTTGAGATCTTAGAGACTTGAGATCTTAGAGACTTAAGATGTTAGAGACTTGAGATGTTAGAGACTTGAGATGTTAGAGACTTGAGATGTTAGAGACCTGAGATGTTAGAGACTTGAGATGTTAGAGACTTGAGATGTTAGAGACTTGAGATGTTAGAGACTTGAGATATTAGAGACTTGAGATGTTAGAGACTTGAGATGTTAGAGACTTGAGAAGTTAGAGACTTGAGATGTTAAAGACTTGAGATGTTAGAGACTTGAGATGTTAGAGACTTGAGATGTTAGAGACTTGAGATGTTAGAGACTTGAGATGTTAGAGACTTGAGATGTTAGAGACTTGAGATGTTAGAGACTTGATATGTTAGAGACTTGAGATGCTAGAGACTTGAGAAGTTAGAGACTTGAGATGTTAGAGACTTGAGATGCTAGAGACTTGAGAAGTTAGAGACTTGAGATGTTAGAGACTTGAGATGCTAGAGACTTGAGATGTTAAAGACTTGAGATCTTAGAGACTTGAGAAGTTAGAGACTTGAGATGTTAGAGACTTGAGATGTTAGAGACTTGAGAAGTTAGAGACTTGAGATATTAGAGACTTGAGATGTTAAAGACTTGAGATTTTAGAGACTTGAGATGTTAAAGACTTGAGATGTTAGAGACTTGAGATGTTAGAGACTTGAGATGTTAGAGACTTGAGATTTTAGAGACTTGAGATGTTAAAGACTTGAGATGTTGAGACTTGAGATGTTAGAGACTTGAGATGTTAAAGACTTGAGATATTAGAGACTTGAGATGCTAGAGACTTGAGATGTTAAAGACTTGAGATGTTAGAGACTTGAGATGTTAGAGACTTGAGATGTTAAAGACTTGAGATGTTAGACTTGAGATGTTAGAGACTTGAGATGTTAGAGACTTGAGATTTTAGAGACTTGAGATGTTAGAGACTTGAGAAGTTAGAGACTTGAGATGTTAGAGACTTGAGATGCTAGAGACTTGAGATATTAGAGACTTGAGATGTTAGAGACTTGAGATGTTAGAGACTTGAGAAGTTAGAGACTTGAGATATTAGAGACTTGAGATGTTAAAGACTTGAGATGTTAGAGACTTGAGATGTTAAAGACTTGAGATGTTAGAGACTTGAGATGTTAGAGACTTGAGATGTTAGAGACTTGAGATTTTAGAGACTTGAGATGTTAAAGACTTGAGATGTTAGAGACTTGAGATGTTAGAGACTTGAGATGTTAGAGACTTGAGATGTTAGAGACTTGAGATGCTAGAGACTTGAGATGTTAAAGACTTGAGATGTTAGAGACTTGAGATGTTAGAGACTTGAGATGTTAGAGACTTGAGATGTTAAAGACTTGAGATGTTAGAGACTTGAGATGTTAGAGACTTGAGATGTTAAAGACTTGAGATGTTAGAGACTTGAGATGTTAGAGACTTGAGATGTTAGAGACTTAAGATGTTGGAGACTTGAGATGTTAGAGACTTAAGATGTTAGAGACTTGAGATGTCAGAGACTTGAGATGTCAGAGACTTGAGATGTCAGAGACTTGAGATGTCAGAGACTTGAGATGTCAGAGACTTGAGATGTCAGAGACTTGAAATGTCAGAGACTTGAGATGTTAGAGACTTGAGGCGTTAGAGACTTGAGATGTTAGAGACTTGAGATGTTAGAGACTTGAGATGTTAGAGACTTGAGATGTTAGAGACTTAAGATGTTGGAGACTTGAGATGTTAGAGATTTGAGATGTTAGAGACTTGAGATGTTAGAGACTTGAGATGTTAGAGACTTGAGATGTTAGAGACTTGAGATGTTAGAGACTTGAGATGTTAAAGACTTGAGATGTTAGAGACTTGAGATGTTAGAGACTTGAGATGTTAGAGACTTAAGAAGTTAGAGACTTGAGATGTTAGAGACTTGAGATGTTAGAGACTTGAGATGTCAGAGACTTGAGATGTCAGAGACTTGAGATGTCAGAGACTTGAGATGTCAGAGACTTGAGATGTCAGAGACTTGAGATGTTAGAGACTTGAGATGTTAGAGACTTGAGATGTCAGAGACTTGAGATGTCAGAGACTTGAAATGTCAGAGACTTGAGATGTTAGAGACTTGAGATGTTAGAGACTTTAAAAGTTGAGACATTATTTCTCTTTGATCTTTTCTTGTATTCTATATTTATAATGCCTCAAAACATATTATGACATGTACATTTAACACTTTTTTGTTGAAAGCTAAATTACCATCTAGAATTTCTGTGGGGGCTGAGGACAAAATAACTTATTACCTAAATTTGTGGAATTTGTCAAAACAAGTCTATTGCACTCTTCTTTCCTTGACCGTTTTCTGACCTCCTCTTTCTTTAAAGGGCCAAAAGGGTGTCATTACCCTTCTTTTACCACCTGGCTACAATGTACATTTGCCTACGTTTACAAATAACAAAATAATGAAACATATTAAATCTTCACTTATGTTCTCCCAACATGGAGTGAATTCACAAATCATTTTAAAACTAAGCTTTACTCAATTACCGTACAAAAGGAAATTCAGTTAGTTTTACCATACACACCTCTCCCCATACCTAACTGTTTAGCTGACAATCTTCTTAGTTCTTCCATATTCTTTTCATTGCAGGAGTGACCACTATCTCTTCTGTTTATTTTCTTTTTGTTTTCTTTAGCTCCAATCAATTCAAACACTTCATAGCTCTTAGGCAAATAGGAGCCCAACTGATGCATAATTCAAGTTCAGTGATGAAAGGTAGGAGAAGAACTACTGCTTCTTTTCACTTGAACAACAATGCTTAAAATAGAGTGTTTCTTAAAGGTGTATGGACAGGTATGAGATGGGCCAGTTCAAACACTTCACAGCTCTTGGGAAAATAGGAGCCTAGCTGATGCATAATTCAAGTTCAGCGATGAAAGGGGTAGGAGCAGAACTACTGCTTCTTTTCACTTAAACCACAATGTTTGAAATGGAATGTTTCTTAAAGGTGTATGGACAGGTATGAGATGGTATATCACCAGAAAGAGCTTTAAATTGTGAAGTCTTTAAATCATGTCAAAGCACCTGTTGCTAGATATAGCTAAACAAAGTTTGAAGAATTTTCAATCTAAGTTGTGATGTATAAAGAAAAAAAATTAAATGCAATTCTTTCAATTTTCTCCGACTGTTTTCTCCTCCTAAAGTTGGATGGAGATTTAAAACCTCTTTATCATATTACACTGCTCCTATTCCAATAACTGTCGGTGAAGAATTGAAAAACAATAAGTTAATTATAAGGAAATTTATACCTTTTCTTCTCTTTATAATGTCACAAATTTACATAAAAATGTGCATAATTTGTTTAAATGACACAATAAATTTCAAAATTCTAAATGTGTCTGATAAGATAACCCCATCCCCATACAGTATAGAAGAAAAAAAAATGTCAGATGCTTAATGACCATACCTCTTTAAATAAGGGCAATTGAAGGCATGGTAACACTTGTTCAGAAGGTGTAATGGCATAGGAGAGAGCTTGACTCATTTGAATTCTTTTCACAGTTTTGTTTGAATTGTGGTTAAGAAAGAAAGCCCACTGATTCAATAGTGCATATGTTAGTACTATACACCCTAGTATCCTACACCCTTGTAGACATCTTGATTCACATATATATATATGGATGGGAAACACACCATTGGGTATCACTACTCAGTCTGATTTTTTTTTTTTTTTTTATTGACTTATTTTACACAATTTTACATTTTAGAGCCTTATTATAATAAAATATGCAAATTGTATTGTAATTTTGTGGCATCACAACAAGAAAATCTATTAATTTCCTTATGTTAACCTATTGTTTTTCAATTCTTCACTACCGTTCTTTGAATAGATGCATGTTGAATATGTCCAAGAGATTTTGTATTTAACCCTCTATAATTAGCAGGAAAAACAGTTTAATGATTGTCAGTGACTGAAATTTAGGACAGGATTAACTTAATGTATAAGGTTACTCCATGTCAACTCAACAGGGGTCCAATACCCACCCTCTCAGATTTTCTCCAAATTTGGTGTGAAGTTTCATGATACAGTATGTGATGATAAGAAACCACACCAAATTTTAGCTTCAAATATGAAATATGTTTGAGATACCAGCTTTTAAAATTTGCCAAAATTAGGCCTGAAATTTCAAAATGGCGGTGAATCTCTCCAAAATTAATGACATATATTAATTTTTCCTAAATTAAGTTATAGACATGTTACAAGTCATTTTAAGAGAAAATTAATATAAGTCTTTCAATTTGGAAATATTCAAAATGGCCACTATTTTAAAATTTTGGACCAAAGTTTGGCAAATTTTGAAGGCCGATATCTCAGGAACCAAAAAATATTTTGCAGTAAAATTTGGCATGACATCTTCCCTTCATAGTACCTTCACACTAAATTTGAGCAAAATCTGAGATGGGTGGTGTCAAACTCATTTTTTCCCTGCTGATTTCATATGGAATGACCCTATAAATAGATCTGAAATACAAATGTTTAGAACCATCATTTACTTTAAATGGAATCTGACAAGGAATTGTCTTCATTGCATGAGAATTTTTAAAGATCATAGTGTGGAGAAAAAACTTCTCTAGTCTCATAAAGTAATTCAAATTATCTCTCTGCTTTTCATTGGGCATAAAATTATTTTAATAAGAAATTCCTATTTTCCAGACCTACAGTAACAATTAATGACTTTCAATTTGTACTTGCTTAAATTTGTAGCCATGATCAATTTTCATCAACCTTTAATCCTCAAAAATTCAAATTTTATAGTGTGACACATATGACATTTTATTCCGGGTCCAGTGTGCTGATATGACCTTTCTCTCCGGGACATCAAGACATTTCTGATCATACTGGAGAGAATTTGATGTTTTAAGTGATTCCTCACATGAACTTTATTGTAACAGTATTGAAAATTCTTCCAACAAGAAAGTGAGTGCATAGGTGATCGTGGCTACTAGTACCAGAAAGCCAAAATGTTTAGTGGTTCCGATGCATTATTTCATTGTTGTTGGTTGATTCTCAAGTGTTATACTAACTGGCATTGCATATCATGAAATATGCTAAATAACATGTATTCATAAGCCATATATATCAATAAACAGTTAAAGAGGTGAATTCTCCATGTTTTCTCTATGTCATTGCTATGATTTAAAATGTTTTTGTTCCACATTTTGTTTCTAAAATGAAGAGCTTTAAAAGAGCAAGAGCCTGGCATATGAGGACATATTATTCTGGAGTCTTATTGATATTGGAATAAACTTCATAAACTTTTCTTGCATGTCATGGGAATGCTGTAAGCTTTGAAATGAATGATAAAACCAATCCTTACCATTTCCAATTAATTTGTAGACCTAATCAATTTTCATCAACCTATTCCTCAAATGCCATTCAAACCCCGTCACATTTTCTTCCGGGTCCTGCATGCTAATATGACCTTTCAACTCCAGGATATCCAGGATTTCTGATCATACTGGGCAGAATTTGATTTCTGAAATTATTCTTCGCATGACCTTTATGTAACAGTAATTGAAAATTGTTCCAACAAGGGAGCTACAGTAAAAGGATTGCACATGGCTAACAGTAAAACCACAAGATTGAGAAATAGTCTAAGTGGTGAAATATTCTCAAAAAAGAAATTTAAAGGAGAACTTGCCCGAAATTATTCTCGAGTCTCTACGATATTCAAATACACTTTTCGTGCATGTTATGGGATTGAGAGTAATAACCTTTGATATAAACTAAAATCATTTCTAATGACTTTACTTAATAAGACCTCCGTTATTGAAAAGTTCCCCTGAATTACAGTAGCAGGAAAGACGCCCTTGATTTCAACCGAAAGCTTCTTTAAAGAAGACATAAAGTCTGATTACAAACATTATTTCATATGATAGAGGATACAAATCTTAACCAACAGCCAAAAACAGCAAGTCAAAATCTTATTCCTATCTCAAGTTATCCATCTTTAAAGGAGACATAAAGTCTGATACAAACATTATTTCATATGATAGAGGATGAAAATCTTAACCAACAGCCAAAAACAGCAAGTCAAAATCTTATTCCTTTCTCAAGTTATTTATGTTTAAAATCGACAAATGGGGGCTGCCATTTTGTTCATTCTGTATTGAAATATTGTTCATGATGACATAATTTCCCCAATAGAAGGATTTTATCACGTGACTTTAACTCATCTGGGAGCCATTTTGCAGGGCAGCGGCGTCATTACATTTCACGCGTCTTCCAATGCCCAGTCACATCACATGTACAACAAACATACTACATGCTAACCTACTAGTACCTACCAGTTCAACAAATTTTACCACATACAATTTTTGTTCGCTTCCGATTTTACCTCATATTTTCCTTAAGTTTTATATATTCAGCAGGTATACGAAGAATAACTTTAACGTTGACACAGGCTGATTGTTCGTTATACTCAGACAAAGCCTACATACCTGATATAAAGTGCTCACTGCAAACCCTGGTGTGTACCATACTGTAGGTTGAAAGCCGTTTATGTGTATCAGGCATATAGCAGAAACCCACTTCAAACGTCGATCAGGATTAGATGGAAATCAAGAAAATGTCCTTTTATTCCCCATGCAGCACACATCTATTAGTGCAACTAACAGCACAGCAAGATTCCGGCATAATTATCTCACAAAAATAATCTTCTATAACAACATGCAAATGTAGTAAGTCTAATTAAGTGTACAGCAGACGGCAGTGCTTTCCGGCAAAATGGCGATGTAAACAAGGTCATGTGACCTCATGACGTCAGCTGAAATGCCGTTATAGGGACATAAGAATTATAATGTATTTCTTTATAAATGTGATTCAAGTTTTTATTCCAAGATGTGACACAAAGTTTTAATAGCAAGTTTTGATAATTTTATGTGTACACAAAAATTTCCTTGACCCTTACAAAAATTTCCTTGACTCTTACTAAAGAAAAACACTTGTTCATAAGCTTGAAAACTTGAGATGAATTATAAAGAAATACAAAGCATTCCAACATCCTGCTGGGCTGATGACATCATAATCTACATGTTTTGGAATTAAAATGGCAGCTCCCATAGTACTATTAAGTAGTAGCATTAATTAATTACAAGCAAATGTGTTAAGAAAGCTTTATGAGTTATGAAACTTGGTCAGAAGATTTGTTATTTTCAATTCTTTTAAATGAAATAAGGATTATGTCAGACTTTATGTCTCCTTTAAGCTGTGATCTCTAAAGGCAACAAAAATACTTTGAGAGTTTTTCCTGATCTGGAAATTTGTTCTGATTACTTTTATTTCAAGACTGTCATTCTCCAAGCAATGATTGCAGTTCCCTCTTCAGGAAATTAGAATGACCAGTGTCATTGTTATTCATGTTTTGCTATTCAATTTGAATGTGTTCTTCCACATTTTGTCTCTCATCATACTGTCTACACTATCTACTAATTGCCAAGATTTATCACAGAACCCTTCACTGGAACTGGAAGTATTGCAATACAACCACATTTCAAACACAGGACTGTGGTAGTATTTTAAAATCTATTATATATGTTTATCATCAAATAAACAGCTAAATACAATAGTAAGAATATATAAACAAAATAACTCACATTCACCATGGTGATTACTATTAACTCAAAAACCTGACTAACCATTTAAATCTAAGAGCATTTCATTGGTCAAACTCTAAAGTTTTGTAAATTCTTAAAATTCAACTTCAGGAGAAAGGAAGTTCTGGTGAATGGTATAAACACAATAGCATCAAAGGAAATAAATGGCTGAATTAAGGCTATTATACTGTACCTTGAAAGAAATCACCATCCTCATAATGGAGTGAATTCTTAAAGCTGTGGTGCGACCGTAATTCTATTTTGGTCTGGCTGGTTGGTGGAGTTTAACAGCACCCATGGCATTGGTAAAATTGTGCAATGGACTCAGGGGTTTAATTTTATCAGGACCATAGATAACCAAAATTGTGTGAGTGTGTGTATGGGGGATGGTAAGGGGGGGGGAATGGCAGACAAATTACCCCAAATTATGTGGGAATACATGTATATAATGCAGTGTCATTCAAATGAAAAAAAGGTTTTCAGTATCCTGAGGGAATATTCCCTGCCCCTCCCCAGCTAGTAACACCCCTGAATTTTATCCACATTAACAGAGAAGTGAAGAGATGGTAGAAAAGTGACAGCAAGGCAGAGGAGGTATGACACAGAGGGGGAATGTGTTGGAAGGGGATGTGTTAGACAGACCCCTAACTTTGCTGTTTTACAGAGGCGGCCCGCCCTGCCCCTCTGTAGGCCTGCCCTGCCCCATGGGGTCTGCCCTTCTCCCTGGGGTCTGCCCTGTCCCCTGGGATCTGCCCTGCCCCTCATGAGAAATATATATATATATTTTTTTTTTTTCAAACTGAATAATTTTAATTAACCTCATAAATGAAATACCTTACATAGATACAGAACACAGAATGATAGCATAGTAAGCAATTGTCCTGTTGGCTCATGAATCATCCTTATCAATCAGTATAGTTTCATTCTGAGGTATGATTATAGCTAAAATCTCTGAGCTTCACAATGGGATTGAGCCCCTGGACTCCATGCCGAAAAGACACAGCGCTTCGTGAGTGCATTAATGTGCCCCCCTCAACAAGTCTAGCACCCTGCCCCTTTTTAAATCAAGCTAGGGGTCTGTGTTAGACATGTTTAGTATGAAAATTCCTCATAATGATTACCCTTGACTTCAGAGACTGAAAATCTACTCAGAAATTAATGTTCATTTGAATACAAACTTCAACAGAAATGTTTGTGGTTGTCAGTAGACCTTTAATAATTTTTCACGAACAGAAATCATTCATAAGATGAACAAAGTTACTTTTAAAAGGATATTTTTCTTTCAGTTTATATTCCATCAAATCTTCAAGAAATAATTTTAAAGAAGATAATGAAATCTTCAAAAATAATTTTGAAGAAGATAATGAAATCTTCAAGAAATAATTTTGAAGAAGATAATGCACCATGGTGACTTGGAGGTACCTCCTCCATGCTTGGAAAACGTAAAGCTATAATTCTAACTGTGTACGTGCTTTAATAAAGGAGGAGTGTTTTAAAGCTCCTTATTGTGCTAAGGAGGTGATGCTTGGAAATAATAGAAAAGGAAGTCAGATTGAATAAGCTCACACACTCCAAATTGGCTGCTTTGTGCAGTTTTCGATTTACTTCATGCTCTCTGTGTTTGAATACAGTACCTCTTTTAAAAGCATTTTCAAGAGGACAGGTGAATAAAAGCCTTGGAGCAAACTAGGGCACAGAATCTTCCTTGAGATGCTGCTGTGATTTAACAAGTCAAGCAATTGTATTCTCTTTAAAGTTGTGAGAACTTACATGAAGACAGTTATGATTTGGAGAACTTGATTTTCAGACAACATCAGCTCAAGTTTTCAAGGTCAGGAATCAAAGTCCCATCAATACTGCTCAGAATTTACAGCTTTTTAAAATATTAAAACTATAAACTGTGGTAGTAGTCAAAGAGCTGGTGTGTTGTCAAGTTTCTGTCCTCGGAATATTTAGTAAAACAAACGCACAATCGGAATATACAGTAATACAACCCCTCCCTTCACCCTCCCCCTCTTCCACCTCATTTCAATTCAAAAGTCACCCACATGTTCCGAACCTTTAAAGCTCCTCCTGAGCTTACATTCACCAAATGTCCTTTATTAGCTTACATTAATCAAATTTCATTTATTAGCTTACATTAACCAATGTTTTGTTCATATGTGTACACGTGGTACATCATCAATGATCTCTGGAGAGCGGTGCACATAAAAACATTACAGCCAAACAATACAATGGATGCATTACACTATGAAATGCACCCATTGTATTCTTTGACACGTTTTTATTTACAATGGTTGTCAATAAATCAATCGGAAGAAATAAGACTCAAATACTGTACTTGGTATATGCATGGGGTGCACACTACAGTGGATACACAGGGAATATCATCTCAACTTTGAAGTGCTTGACCTGTCACCAATAAAAGATGAGTGACAATGGGAGAGATTTGGCCATCCAAAGTGTGTGTGTGTCCCCGGGGGCCGGAGAAGGCGGGGGGGGGGGGTGAGGGGGGGCCGGGGGAAGAAGGAGTCACAAAATAGAAATTACCAGAAATAGGGGAGGGGGTAATCATAAAATCACACCATACAAAGATATCAATATGGAAAAAGGTGGGGAAATGTTTCGTTGCACTCCCAAATCCAGCCTACGCCAGTAAGGTCACTTCCGTGTCAGTAACTTGATTGGCTTGTCGGTGATTGTGTCAATATTTCAGCCAATCAAAAACTTTAAATTGTATTGCATTCTTATCTACATGATAACATGATATCTGGCCTTTACCAGGAATTATAGAACTATTCCCATGAAATTTCATTTATTTTATAGAGGACTATTAAAGGTGTATGGACAGGTAGTGATTTTGCCATAAATATGTTGCTTTTAATATTCTGAAGATTTTATTAAAGGTGTATGGACAGGTAGTGATTTTGCCATGAATATGTTGCTTTTAATATTCTGAACATTTCATTAAAGGTGTATGGACAGGTAGTGATTTTGCTATGAATATGTTGCTTTTAATATTCTGAACATTTCATTAAAGTATATGGACAGGTAGTGATTTTTCCATGAATATGTTGTTTTTAATATTCTGAACATTTCATTAAAGGTATATGGACAGGTAGTGATTTTGCCATTAATATGTTGCTTTTAATATTCTGAACATTTCATAAACAAAGATCCATCAAAAATGTCCACTTATTCTGAGATATTTGCGAAAAAGTGAAAAATTAAGCCCCAAGAAACGGCTTCACTTCCACTATTAAAAAAAGACATGTGACGTATGAATAAGGACACAGCAAGCCCTACAATGCATACCTTCCACGTGTCATTGATTCACATTGACCTAGGCTACTTTACATAATGAGCATACATTTGGAGACTTAAAGATAAGCCAGATTTTTCACATTTTGGGATTGATTTTGTAAGAAAGTGTTTGTGGTGAGTGTTTATAAAGGGCATTTGTATCAATCTATGCAAAGTGGTTGCTACCTGTCCATAAACCTTTAAAGAAACAAATAAGTGTCAAAAAAAAATAAAAAATGGGGTATAACAAGATGGGGTACAACAAAATAAGGTATAACAAGATGGGTACGTATAACAAGATGGGTACGTATAACAAGATGGGTACGTATAACAAGATGGATACGTATAACAAGATGGGTACGTATAACAAGATGGTGCGTATAACAAGATGGGTGCGTATAACAAGATGGGTACGTATAACAAGATGGGTACGTATAACAAGATGGTGCGTATAACAAGATGGGTGCGTTTAACAAGATGGGTGCGTATAACAAGATGGGTACCTATAACAAGATGGGTACGTATAACAAGATGGGTACTTATAACAAGATGGGTACGTATAACAAGATGGGTACGTATAACAAGATGGGTACCTATAACAAGATGGGTACGTATAACAAGATGGGTACGAATAACAAGATGGGTACGTATAACAAGATGGGTATGTATAACAAGATGGGTACGTATAACAAGATGGGTACATATAACAAGATGGGGTATAACAAGATGGGGTATAACAAGATGGGGTATAACAGGATGGGGTATAACAAGATGGGTATGTATAACAAGATGGGTATGTTTAACAAGATGGGTACGTATAACAAGATGGGTACGTATAACAAGATGGGTACGTATAACAAGATGGGTACGTATAATAAGATGGGTACGTATAACAAGATGGGTACGTATAACAAGATGGGTACGTATAACAAGATGGGTACGTATAACAAGATGGGTACGTATAACAAGATGGGGTATAACAAGATAGGTACGTATAACAAGATGGGGTATAACAAGATGGGTACGTATAACAAGATGGGGTATAACAAGATGGGGTATAACAAGATGGGGTATAACAAGATGGGGTATAACAAGATGGGGTATAACAAGATGGGGTATAACAAGATGGGGTATTAGATGAACTTTACAAGAACATGCTTTGCCCATCTGCTCATGTACCTTACCCTCTTAAGTAGAAAGAAAAAACTTGTACTGACAATATGTTTTCCCCCGTGTTGCAAAGCTGTCCCTCTATCGTGGGCCGCTAGCAAAACAATCTTGCAGTTCTTTCCACAAAGATCAAATATTGACTTGTGAAGCCAAAATACAGTAGCTTGTGCTGTAAAAGCCCTGATAAGGGGAAGACAAGGTTGATAGAGAAAAAGTTACAGGGGCCCTACAAATTGGTGGACCACTTTTCAAAGTCTTATTGAATTAGATATGGGAAGCTTGTAAAGGCCGTTACACACCGAAGGCGACGCGGCGAGCAATTTTTTAAACAAACTTGAATAAAATAAAGGAAAAGAAACATTTTGACCCCGTTTTCAGAGAAGGATGGTCGTCGCATGGCTATTCAGATGATAACTGAAAATTAATTGAAAGGGCCTTTCTACTCCTACTAAAGCAAAATCCGCATCGCAACAGAAAATCGTGCCCCACTAAAGCGAATTTCTCCACAGTTTGAACAAAAAAGCATTTCTAACAAATTTTCCAGTGTCATCAGAAAGCCTCAATTATAAACTTCATCGTGTGTAAGCAAAAAGTCAAAGCATCTTATAATATTTGTTTCCTGTATGATTATCTAAAAAATCGCTCGCCGCGTCACGTTCAGTGTATAACGGCCTTAAGACTTTCCAACCTTGGACCATGCCACCACACTAGATTGTAACCAATTTGCATTCTGTCATACTCAAACTTAAAATCTTCTCTTGTTTCAAGATTTTATAATCAGCATTTTGGAATCTTGGCTCTTTTTCTGCTTGATATAATCTGGGTGAGTTAATCAAACACTGTTAGCATCCGCATCCACTTTATTCACTCTCAACACCCATGTCATGAAGAACATGACAAACGGAAGAATAGGGATAAAGAAAACTCTTAAAAAGAAACAGCATTTTTCTACTTTCTTGTGGGTCTTGTCACTTATACCCTACCCGAGAACAATGTTTTCAAAGAAAAGATGTAGGACATGGTTGAAAATTTCCATTCATTCAAACTGATATATATTGGTTAAGTCTACTGGAAAGAGAACCTCTTTGAGTTTAAACTAGAATATATAGCAGACATACAGGTCAAAACTTTGAAATCCGATTAAGTCTCACTGTTCATTTACAGTAAAATGCCAGAAAAATTAGTCCGTGAAGAAAGGTAGAAGAATAGCTATCACTCTATTGACTATCCTTTTCAGCAGTCATGAAAGGAATTAACAGCCATGTCAGTATTACAAAGGATGAATTCTGGGACTTGAAAATAGATATAGAAGATTTCTTTACACATGTGGCATCTTAAGAGCTTCAGAGGGTTATGGCAATTGAATATATGTACTGTACAGTTATATACAAAGTGTACACAATGATATACTACTGTAGGTGGCATATAATACACTTACTGTATACATCACAGAATGTTGATTGAATGCAAAAGGTGTATTGGCTGGAGCCATTTGTGGCTGTAAGAGATTTTAATTGGAGGGGCAAAATAAGAACATATTTTGAATTACACATAATTCAATACAAAAAGCAATGATTAGCAAATCTTTGGGGGCAAAGTGCACCCCCTTGCCCCTATGGCAAGCATCAGTGGCTACAGGTAAAATTTTGAAAGGGCTGAAGGAGCGAGTGGTGTAGTTTACTCAAAGGAGAGGGCAGGGCGGTGGGGTAACTAATGCCTTCCCTGGCAAATTCACTTGGGAAAAAACACTTTTGAAAAAGATTATAATGATGGCCTTTTTCGTCTGTATGACAATGAATTATCCTCCATTTTAGATTGAAAATCTTAGATAAACATTATGAGTTCACCCCCTGATCAACAATTCTAAAGCTTTGATTATCCAGAAAACTAAATATGCTATTTCTAAAATTAATGGTTTGGTTTGGTTTGTTGATGGTTTGGTTTGGTTTGATGTTTAACGGCACAGCGACAGTCAGTCACACCGCGACAGTCAGTCAAATGTGCCAAGAGGGTGTTAATAAATAATGGTGTAAGAATAAGGATAGTGAGGAGATGGGAAGGTTTGTAAGGGAGATAGAGGCATCTGAAAATTGAAAAACTATAAAAAGTAAAAAGTGTCAATATATCAGTTTTATGAAAATCTAAAATTCCCATCCTGAAGATCATGAGTAGGATTTGGTACTGAAAGTGGGGGAAAGGTCAGAAAATCAAAGCTGTCAATCAAAAGTGTGGGGTATGTGGGGTAAATTCCCTCTTGCCACCCAGTATAAGTCCCGTCAGACCTGCCTAAGCTAAAAAATATTTTCTGTGCACATCGTGACAGCCCTAATTTCAATCATTGCAAACTATTTAGTACCAATTTTATTCAGTTCCAAAAGAAGACTGTATTTGTCACGACAAAATACTACGGACAGACCTTCCCTTTCTCCTTCAGAGTTCCTGCATCTATGAAACTTTGCTAGCATCCCCCTGGGAACGAGCAGACCTTGCAAGCAAATCATGAATTGAGTTAATAAATAGTGGAAAAACACATTAGTCCATAAAGCATTCCTAGTAGCCTAACCATTTACACTGCAACAATATATAGTAAAGATAGGCTGTCCTAATGCAGTCCTAAATGACTTGTTTTTCAAAGAAAAAAACATTTATCTTGTTTTTCAATGAGTTTTTCACAATGTGTGGAAAAGGTCTGAAGGTTTTCTTATGCTGTTTCCTATGACTTTTGAAAGATACAATCCCTCAGGCAAACATGACTTTTTCTGTTACTTTTTTCTCTATAAGGGGTGAGGGGTGCTTTGAACTGAAAATAACACTGATTACAGTACAATCATAATACAATAAATGTTTTGCCGGATTTGGAAGGTGCAAGGGGAGGGGGAGGGGGAGGGGCATTTGTCGCCACTTTTCCCCATACTTATATATTTGTATGGTATATTTTCGTCTTTCAGCGTTATTTTATGATCTTGCCACCAATTCAACCACCCTCCCCCCGCACCTTGCTTTCGGTGGGCAAATTCCACTTATGGTGGCACACTATTAGCGGTCAAGAATGTCTGTCTAAAGGGTTAACCAACACAGTAAAGATCTTCTCTTGAATGCTTGAACAATAAATCTCTTTGTGAGAAACAGGAAAAATATCTATAAATATGTATGTCATCACCAAGTTTAAAAGGCTGTTATTTACCCTTTATCTGATACAATTGGTCGAAATGAAAGAACTACCCCTTAGGATATTTACAAAAATTTAGAAAATTATTTGAGATAATTTATAGAAAAACATGATTCAATGACCAGAAGTTGACTGGGAATTGTAAGGGTAAATGACACGATAGTTTGCTTTCCTATCATTCACGCAGGCACAGTTCTCCACCAGACCTGATGATCTCTTTACCACTCATACCCCCAAGTTAATTTCAAAAGCAGACACTACAGGAAATGTACAAATATCAATTTGATGATGAAAGCAAGGATTAAATCAGTTGAAGGACATGTGACAAATGTTATATATATTTGAAAAGATGATTTTAGAGTTCAGCTGTAGTGGAATTATCTGAACTTGGAATGGGTCTGATCTCTGGCAGCAGCTTGAACCCGCATGATTTCTCAAGACTTGAAAAAGTGAGGTGCAATTTTCTGAGACTCTAAAATATTCAGGGAAAGCTTTTTGACCCACATGGACAGTAACAAAACTTCTCTAATGCCAATATTTATACCAAGTAGTAGATTCACAAACAACCAACAGCATTTTACCACTGTAGGAGGCTAAACAGGTCAACGAATATTTAAAAAATTCACCAAAAAGACACCCTTAATACAAGATCCACAGTAGTTCTCTTTTGGCAATCCTTGTAACATGGAAAACTAAGTTTACATCTTTTCTAACTAATTTTGTAAATTTTGATGAATGTTTTCTTCCCAAATCCTTTAATATGCTGTACATACATGTTTATGCAGTGCACTAACCATCGTTATATACCACATCAACATCACCACTTAACTCCAACAAACACAAACTTACGGTATAACATAAAACGCAAGAAGTATAAATATTCACTTCAAAAATTTGACATTTCTGCACACCCTTTTAACCCCAGCATGCAAAAATAAAACGATTATAAATTTGCTTATTTCAAAAAGAAGAAAAAATTCTTTCATAGATTAATTCCAATTCTGATTCAAGGTATGGGTTGCATCAATAATAAAAAGGCTTTGTTTGCAGTGAGTCGGTGACTGGATTCATTCAAATATTGTACAACAATACTGGAAGGAGTGTCACAGACATAATGGTAGCCAGCCTACACAGATCACAGCAAATGCTGAGAGCTACAGTCAATGGATTATTTATACAGTTCTATATAGCAATTTCTACCTGTCTTTTTTTTTCTACCTGTCTTTTTTTTTGGAACCTGTCCATGGCTCTACCTAAGCCTGCACTGTCTACCGGTTTTGGAACTCAAACCGGCTCTGCAAAACTGCAATTTTGTTATGACTCATGTTTTATAAAAAGCCAAAAAACCAAAAAGGTCTAAATCACTGTAAAAAATTGCCAAAAGATGGTAAAAATTGTTTTTCATTTACTATCACAACTAAATTAATTGAAACCAGTAGTTTTAATTGATCCTTTATCAATAAATGACCAGTACTTCCGAGATGTACAGTACTAAGTTTAATCCTGGTGCATTTGTGAGAGCCCAAATTTAAGATTTAATGGAAGGAACAGTAGACAGCAGCTCAGTAATTATACGAGCTGTTGTCTACTGTTCCTTCCATTAAATCTAAAATTGTATTATTTCTTTTAAGTTCGTCAATATGTGCGTCAAGGTTAATGTGATGTCCGTCACTTTTGTGACTGTGGTGTATGTCAATTACACAGAAATAATTTTCAACAATATTTACAGAAAATACTGTGATATAAACATCATTAGTTGCTATCATATAACAGTTCAATTATAGCTACTGTAATGCACTTTATGTTTAAAGCTATTATGGATGAAAAACCGGTTTTACAGTTAAAACCAGTTTTTGTTTTGGAAACCGACCGGTTTTACATCGAGGTAAAACCATGCAAGCTTAGCTCTACCTGTCCATGGCTCTGTCCATAGCTCTACCTGCCCGTGGAGGTTCTACCTGTCCATGGCTCTACCTGTCCATGGCTCTACCTGTCCATGGCTTCACCTGTCCATGGCTCTACCTGTCCATGGCTTTACCTGTCCATGGCTCTACATGTCCAAGAATCTACCTGTCCATAGCTTTACCTGTCCATGGCTCTACATGTCCAAGAATCTACCTGTCCATGGCTCTACCTGTCCATGGCTCTACCTGTCCATGGCTCTGTCCATGGCTTTACCTGTCCATGGCTCTACCTGTCCATGGCTCTACCTGTCCGTGGAGGCTCTACCTGTCCATAGCTTCACCTGTCCATGGCTCTACATGTCCAAGAATCTACCTGTCCATGGCTCTACCTGTCCATGGCTTTACCTGTCCATGGCTTTACCTGTCCATGGCTTTACCTGTCCATGGCTCTACATGTCCAAGAATCTACCTGTCCATGGCTCTACATGTCCAAGAATCTACCTGTCCATGGCTCTACCTGTCCATGGCTCTACCTGTCCATGGCTCTACATGTCCAAGAATCTACCGGTCCATGGCTCTACCTGTCCATGGCTCTACCTGTCCATGGCTCTGTCCATGGCTTTACCTGTCCATGGCTCTACATGTCCATGGCTCTACCTGTCCATGGTTCTACCTGTCCATGGCTCTACCTGTCCATGGCTCTACCTGTCCAAGAATCTACCTGTCCATGGCTCTACATGTCCAAGAATCTACCTGTCCATGGCTCTACCTGTCCATGGCTCTACCTGTCCATGGCTCTACCTGTCCATGGCTCTACATGTCCAAGAATCTACCTGTCCATGGCTCTACCTGTCCATGGCTTCACCTGTCCATGGCTCTACATGTCCAAGAATCTACCTGTCCTTGGCTCTACCTGTCCATGGCTCTACCTGTCCATGTTTCGACCTGTCCATGGCTCTACCTGTCCATGGAGGCTCTACCTGTCCATGGCTCTATCTGTCCATGGCTCTACCTGTCCATGGCTCTACCTGTCCATGGTCCATGGCTCTACGGCTCTACATGTCCAAGAATCTACCTGTCCATGGCTCTACCTGTCCATGGCTCCTGTCCATGGCTTTACCTGTCCATGGCTTTACCTGTCCATGGCTCTACATGTCCAAGAATCTACCTGTCCATGGCTCTACATGTCCAAGAATCTACCTGTCCATGGCTCTACCTGTCCATGGCTCTACCTGTCCATGGCTCTACCTGTCCATGGCTCTACATGTCCAAGAATCTACCTGTCCATGGCTTGAATATATAATTTACAAGAAAACATTTTAATTTTTTTTGGTGTACATCACATTTTCAATGAGAAAAAAAGGAAATCATTTTTAAAGAAATACAAAAGACGTTTTGTTGAAATTGTCTCTATGGCATCACAGATGTTGCCAAGACTCACTTTTATCCAAATTCAAAAATAATTTAATTTGTTATAACTTCTAGACGGAATAAGATATTAAAATATTTTTTCACCACTTTGTTTCTAAAATTTGTCTCTATCACATATACAAAATAAAATCCATGGAAATATTCCTTTGAGGCCTTCTCAGTCCAATTTATACCGTTTTTGCCATTGTAAGGCATGAGTTTCGGCAGAGGTTTTCGCCCATGTGGCTGTGCTTTTATGGTTATTAAGCTTATTCTGAGCTCCTCCTCCTCCTCCAAAATCTTATAATATTTACATCTATGTTTTCCTAGGGCCTTGGGCTTCCTCTTGGCGGCACTGATTATTACTGAGGTGGGTGTGGGGGAGAGAGGGGATGTGCCTTGTTTCCTGTAACCCTTTATAACCAATGTAATTCTTGCAAATGACAAATGATAGGTTGGTACCAAATTTCTTATGCACGAAGACTTGTTGGTTCGTTCAATTTCTTATCAGGAATGGTTTCATATTACAATTGTAAACCGCTACGCATAGCTACATTATGCACTACACATAGCTACATCATGTGCTACACATAGCTACATCATGCGCTACACATAGCTACATCATGCGCTACACATAGCTATATCATGCGCTACACATAGCTACATCATGCGCTACACATAGCTACATCATGCGCTACACATGGCTGCATCATGCGCTACACATAGCTACATCATGCGCTACACATAGCTACACCATGCGCTACATATAGCTACATCATGCGCTACACATAGCTACATCATGCGCTACACATAGCTACATCATGCGCTACACATAGCTACATCATGGAGGTAGAAAGACATGGCTACATCCACAGTTCTTTCTGTCTTTGTATTCATGGAACTAATTATTTATGCATCGGCTCATATTGTCCAGTTTAGACTGCAGATTTTTGTGAAAATGATGAAAATTAAAATTGCTTTATTTCAGGTATGCAAAGAGTACATGAAAACCTGAATACACCCTGTGTAGATTTTCATGCTCTTCAATCCTGCAAAATTTCACAAATTTCTGGTCAAAACCCTCTGAGTAGATACATTGCAAAGATAAGCAACAAGTTAACAGATTCGTCCCACTTTATAACCTCAATGACGTAGTCATCGTTGAGCTAAAAAATGTATTAATTTTTGTTCGTCTTCCTTTTCTTAGATTTAAATTCTGTTTTAAACTTAATAATCTTATTTAACATCATAAAATGAAATACCTTACACTGCATACAGAACACAGAATGATAGCATAGTAAGCAATTGTCCTGTTTGGATATAATGATAATGACTGGTCCTTATCAGTCAGAATAGTTCATTTGGAGGTATGATTATAGCTAAAATGGCCCAGAGCTTCACCAGGGGCTTGAACCTTAAGAGGGGGAGGAGAAGGGAGGGGGCAGGGGCGGCATCTGGAATCCATGCCAAAAAGACGCAGCCATTAATGTGACCTTAAACAAGTCTAGCACCCTGCCCCTTTGAAAATCAAGCTAGGGGTCTGTTTTGCACCTAGGACATCTACCAACTGTGGACAGTATTTACAGCACTCATTCACTCATTTTGAAAATTCACTTGGGAGGCGGAGTCAAAGATAGGGCACCCAAAATGGAGACAATATCGCCACGTGATAGAGTAAGGGTTAAGCACAGGCTGATTATTGAAGGGTCCGCTGTCTTCCAAACAGCAGTCAGGCTCATTTCGCTTCAGTGGCACAGTGGGCCGCCCACCGGGACCATGCTACCTATATTTTTGAGTTGGCACATTTGTCGCAGGTTGATTAACCCTTACTCTACCAGCACATTTTTGAAAACGCGCCTGGGAGGCGGGTTCAAAAAAGGGGCACCCAAAACGGCGATATCGCGCGTGGTAGAGTAAGGTTTACAAGTAGTTCATAGGCGTATGAGTCACCTTTAACACATCTTTGCAATAATAAACAACCAAATGTAAAGCCAGGTGTGGGAAAAGCGAATTCCAACAGGATGCCAAAGTGTCTGGTGGAAGATGACCCAGAACAGAGGGGTCATGTAAGAGATGGAATCTTTATTCATGAACAGGAGTCTTTTGAACTTAGTATGTTGGGTCAGTGCCTTGAGAAACATAATCCAATACTTTCAGTAATCAGGAAGAGAGTAGTTGTCAGTCAAGAGTGTACAGTAACTGACAGAATGTTTATATTCTCAGTATACATATAAGCTACACTTAAGTATATGTTTTTAACACAAGTAGTGGTTGTCTTCTACACGCATTGAATTTGTTCAAATGTGTGGCATTTTTAATTTGTGCAAAATAGATTTATCTTTAATATACTTTTAGTGATCTGCAAGAGAGTATACTGTACATTAGCTGTCAAGGGTGCACAGTAACAGATGGGACGTGTACAGTACCTGACAAATTGCTTTACGGTATATTCTCAGTCATGTATCTATATATACTGCACTGTATGATTTCCAGACAGGTTGTGGGTTTAGGACTAGGACTGGTTTATGTCGGCCATTTTTATTTATGCAAATTAGGTATATTTTCTTAACCTGTTCTGATCTGAAGCAAACTGAAACATATCGTTTGATATTTGAAATGCCAGAAACTACCTATTTACCATGTCTTAAATTAAATGTAATTATGTTCTTCCAATAGCAAACTGGCTTTTTTTTTTTTTTAAAGCAGCCTTATTAGATTTATGCACATTAAGTAAAATTATTTCCGCTAACCAGACTTTTTCTCTGGGGACCTCAAGAAATTGTTGTAATTAGAATTTGTTCTTTCATGTAACTCACTGTAGTAAGAGTCCTTTAACTCATGTGTTGAGCAAAATACACCCTAAAACCCTTGGATTTTGACTAAAATCAGTCTTAAAGTAGAAAGCGGTGCACGATTAAAACAATATTTTCCTGAAAGGAACAGTAGTATGTGAAGAGTACTTCCTGTACTGACATCGTCCCGCAGTTATATCCGATAAAACATACAACCCTTGATTCAAAACTAAACAAATACAATATAGAATGAGTAATCCAAATAAACACTTACCCTGTACACTGGAGTGCATATGTACAACCAGAAAAATTCCCAACAAAAACAAAGTCCGTCCAATTATAATTTGCATACAAGTTCTCAAATGCTTCACAATGCCCATGGTCATAACACATTCCATGGCTTTACATTCCGATTCGTGTTCCAGTAGTTAAACAGCGCCATCTAGCGGCTGCCAAACACAATGATCCTTGTTATTCAACCATATCCAAATTTATGAATCCAGCGGTTGGCGTGGAAACTGTGGTGAATATGAAGGGTCCGGGATCACAACAGCTGTAGTGAATATCAATGGTCCGGGATCACAACAGCTGTAGAAAGAAAAGAAATTAGATGGTATGGGTAAATCTGCTAAATCGTGAAAATACAGTATCTGATCATTATATATTTCTCACATTCAGTGACAGAACATTTGCAATCAAACAGATCGTCATCTACACCAGGGCCGTAATTCTCATTTGGAAAGTGAAGGGGGTGGGAGGTGAGGTAGGGGGTGGGGTGCACATGGCCTCTTATCCAAAAAGTGGGGGACAAGCAGTACATTTTCCTCAAATTGTATTAAATTATTTTAATTCTAATGAAAAGTGAGGGGACATGTCCCCCTTGGGAATTACAGCCCTGATTCACATTAACCCCCATGGTTGGCTTGCCAATCGCCATAGGGGAAAGGGGTGACAATTTCCCCCAAATATTTGCTAATAATTATTTTTGTAATAAAGGACATACTTGAATTATATGTATTATTCTTGTTTCTCCATACCCCCCTCCCCTCCTTCCCACCATCTTTTGCAATTCTAACTAACACCACTTGTAGTCAGTCACCTCTGTATTCATAACAGTCGACGACGACGAGTGAACACACAATTACAATGACGGAGTCGTAACCTGCGTAATCGGTTACGATAGTAACAATGCTATCACGTAACGCTTAATACGACCCGGACGAGAACACAGGTACGATTACGGACATACATAACATCGACAACCAAGTCAATGTCCACGGCCTTTGATAACCAGTTGTGGTGCACTGGCGTGTCTACCCAACCCAGGCTTAAACCGAGGACCTTGTTGTCTGTAGACATGTATGATAACCGCTACACCACAGTAGGTAGATAAACAGTAACATATACTTTACATGTATGTTGACAAAATGGATATGAGCCATAACCCCAATAAGGTAAATAACTGGCCCTTTCTTCAACACAACAGGAAACTTATCTCCTTATTCTTTATCCTTTGGTTGCTGAATTGAAGGAGATCCGAGGTAAATAGCAGGAAAAATCAACATCATTAAATGTGGTTGAGGATGTGGCTTTCCGTAAGTAAATTTGCAAACACACAAATGTGTGGCCTAATTGTCGGCAGATTGTTCTTTTTGTTTAACATATTAGCAACAAAAATATACAAGTCAAAATAGATTTTTTAAACAATTACTTTTCTTGCCTGACATGTATTTCTCATACCCCTGTATTAATGGACAATTGGTATTAATAAAAAATACAAAAAATCAGGTATAGTACAGTAATTCCACTTCTCAACTTGTTCTATTTTCCATTCGTCCATTACACAATACAGATGTCAAAAACTACCAATTTTTTTTTTTTTGAGTTTGAACCAAAAACACAGACAAGTGACCCCATCATAAGAAGAGGTGGACAGCACAATTGTACTTGTATTCATAAACGTAGATTCTAGGGGGACAGGGATATACCCCCCCCCCCTCCCTCCCCCTCCCCCTCCCCCTCCTCCCTTTCTACACACACACACACTTTTTGAAGAACTCTTAATACATAATATAACATTTTTTTACACAGTAAAATTTGAAAAATGCAATTATCCCCCCCGCCCCACATTTTGGTACAGATCTACACCACTGCTTGTATTTCTACAGGATTGTATGCGCCTTGCACGTCTATGGCTGTGTAGAGGCAAAATGAGTTAAATTCCTTTAAAATCTGTTAAAAACAAAGTACAAAAATTTAATCAAAATCGATTAGAATTTGACCATTTCACACACTTTTTTTTAATATTCAGGCACCAGTAAGCAAATTTGTGATAATATGACTAGGTGTCAGCGACCACTTATTTTCTCATGCAAACTACAGTAAACTCTCTGTTTTTAACTTGTCTATAAGAATTCTTTAAAAGAGTTTCAGCAAATTCTTCCCAAAAGTTTTAAAGTCTTAATCATCCCACCAACCAAATTCTAGCAGGAGGCTTTTCCATCATCTCCTGTGACAGAACTTTAGAAAAGATATTTATAGAAGTACGCCAAGTCTGACCAAGCTGTCTGCCCCGAGTCATAATGCACATCACAAATAAAGCAATTAAATTTCCTCCAACTTTAACCAACCATTTTTTTTCTTCAGATCTAAAGACTGTTCTTCCACAATCTATGACTCTAGACATCCATTAACCTTTTCAATGTTCTTAAAAGTAAACAGAAATTAACCTTTTTAATGTTCCTAAAAGTTAATCAAAATTCATGTTTGAAGATTGCAGTCCTTAGGCTATCTTGAAAATGCCAAATCTACAGTTTTCTTCATCACACACATCATGCATTTGACTCGAAGAAATGAACGACGACCACTGTATATGTCAAAAACATAACACTAACGTTTCCACCATGGCTGACAACTTCCGGACTGGTAGGAAATTGTGTGTAGGATACCCTTCATATCTGTACCCTAATACCTTCAAGGTCAACCATTCCAATTTGAAAGTCAAGACTGGATGTGGTCATTATGCCTACACTTGGCATGAAGTACAAATTAAACACAGGATACATTGGGAGTAATTGAGAAAATTGAAGTACGCTGTTAAATTTGAAAGAGGCCTTGTAACCTTGCAGCAGGTCACTTCTTTCTTTTCTTTTTTTTCTTTCCACCGATGCAGAACAAAATGAACCACTTGTTTGAGGCCTATGAATTTCATCCAATCCAGACCCCTAGCTTTGCTGTTCCACAGGGACGGCCCACCCCGCCCCTCTGAGGTCCTCCCCACACCCCTGGGTGCCCGCCCTGCCCCTCATCAGAAAAAATGTAAAATATATTTATCTTTATTTATTTTTGTTTTAATAATCTTAATTAATTTCATAAATGAAATACTTTACATGGATACAGAACACAGATTAATAGCATAGTAAGCAATTGACCTTATGGCTAATGACTGGTCCTTAATCAATCAGAATAGTTTCATTACGAGGTATGATTATAGCTAAAATCCTAAAGCTTTTTAACCAGGAGCTTGAGCCTGTAAGGGGACCCCTGGACTCCATGCCGAAAAGACACAGCACTTTGCACGCATAAATATGCCCCTCAACAATTCTATCTCTGCTCCTTTTTAAATCAAGCTAGAAGGTATGCAATCATTTGATGATATTGGTCATGGGAATGTTAATAATAGATGTTTTGCTTCAGATTAAACATTTCTCAGGGGCTGACAAGGTACAATATGATAAAATTCCACAGACAAAGTTTCAAAGAGGCTTTCAGTCGAAAAGTGAGTGCAACTTTTTTAATACGTCGCAAGAGTTTTGAAATAGCACAGATCTAATTTTTGATATTCACATCCTTGAAAATTACTTAAAGTATTCATAGCAATAAATTATTATCAATTTGATCTATCGAATCAAAGGTTTCTAGTACCATAATGTGCACGGAAAGTGTGTTTAAATATTCTTGAGATTCTTGAAATTACGGCCTCACTTAATATCGGCCGTCAGCTCCTTTTATACAGTAGAACAACTTTTTATACATTGATCAGAGCACTCCCTGATCAGAGCGCTCCCTGATCAGAGCACTCCCTGATCAGAGCACTCCCTGATCAGAACACTCCCTGATCAGAACACTCCCTGATCAGAGCACTCCCTGATCAGAGCACTCCCTGATCAGAGCACTCCCTGATCAGTGCACTCCCTGATCAGAGCACTCCCTGATCAGAGCACTCCCTGATCAGAGCACTCCCTGATCAGAGCACTCCCTGATCAGAGCACTCCCTGATCAGAGTTAAAACACTCTACGGTTCAGGTGGTTATAATCGCAGGAAAATTGGTAATTAGTGAGGAGAAAAAAAATTCATATAATATATATATAAATATATATATATATATATATATATACATATATACATATATACATACAGTACATACATATATATATATACATATATATATATATATAAATATATATATATACATACATACATACATACATACATACATACATACATACATACATACATACATACACACACACATACATACATGCATACATACATACATACATACATATATACATACATACGTATATACATACATACATACATATATATACAGTATATTTTTTTCCCTTGAGTAAACAACAGTGTATGTGGTAAATATGTGCTCTAAAAACTCTGCCATGTAATTTTGCGATGAAAAGTACATTACATGTACATGTAAATTGCAAAAGAGGGAAGCGTACAAAGATGTATTCACTACATTAATATTATTTCTGTCACGATAGATTTTTGACACCTTTATTCAGAACCGTGGGAAATTTTATAATTAATTCCAACTGTGTACATGGAGTGTCGGCAGCAGTTTCTAAGATAAGACTTGGGTTGCTTCAATTTATTTTAAAGGAATATTTCCATGTTTTTTCGCAACCTTTTATAAGAGAAAATTTTAGAAACAATTTAGTACAAAAATCACGTTGATATGTTATTCCTACCAGGAGATATTCAAAATTTAAGGTTTACAAAAAATGCCAATTGCCAATAAACGATTAGAAAAAGGCTTAGTATGACATCACAGCAACACATTCTCTCACAAAGTTTATGTATTTCATTAAAATCTATCATCCTTTTTTATTAGTAAAACCTGCTATAAAAAATAAATTGATGAAAGTTAGGTATTTACATACATTGTCAAATATACCCTACTTTATTAATTTTTGGAAAATTGTTTCTAATCATACAGAAACAACCAATTAACATTCAAAGAAATACATAAACATTTAAAATGGAATTGCCTCTATGACATCATCAAACACGAATTCATCATACTGTACAAAAACTTTAAAATGTAATTGGGAAGTCTTTAAAAATCCATATCTCCTGAACGGAATATGATATCAACCAGTAAATTTCTTGCACCAAATTGACTCTAGAAGTATGCTCTTTCAAATAAAATTGTACAAGAAACCATGGAAATATTCCTTTAAGTTTTGTATGAAAATGACTGGGCTTGAAAGCCTTAATGCAGATGAGTGACATCACAACCTCAATTTCTCAGATCAGGAAATAATAATCGATGGTTCCGGTGGGTATAATCGCGGGTAAAACAGAAAATTCTTGGGAAGAAATTTTTGCTTTTTCTTGATTTTTTGAGTGAGCAACAATATATGTGATAAATATGTGCCCCGTAATTGTGCGAAGAATAATTACAATAAATGCCAAAAGAAGGAAGCGTATAAAGATGTATTTACTATGTTAATAGTATTTCAGTCTCAGTTTTTCTTCGGAAGATTTTCAACACCTTTATTAAGAACTGTGGGAATTTTTTTATAATTAATTAGTTGCACTTTCTAAACACTTGTTTTTTTAAACACTTGTTTAAGTGTTTTGTTACATAAAAATTGTCTTTAATCTCCGAGGAGAAATCTTTCAAATACAATAACTTCTAAATGGAATAAAATATCTCCCAACATGGTTTTCCACCAAGTTGTTTCTTTAATATTCCTCTAAAATACATTTCACAATAAAAATCAAATAAGTGTTCTTTAGATTTAGAGTGTTCTTCTTTTCCACGTTTAAACTTCTTAAAACTTTTGATTAGCCACATGAAACTCAAAAACAGTGTTTTTGTTGTAGTGTAGTTTTAAGACTGTTCAGTGTAGAATACTGGGCGGAATAAAATCTCTTCCTGTCCATACACGGTACAGTGTTTCTGGGCAGAATAATATCTCTTCCCGTCCATACACGGTACAGTGTTTCTAAGGAGTACAAAATCTCTTCCTGTCCATACACGGTACAGTATTTCTGAGGAGTATAAAATCTCTTCCCGTCCATACACGGTACAGTGTTTCTAAGGAGTACAAAATCTCTTCCTGTCCATACACGGTACAGTGTTTCTGGGGAGCATAAAATCTCTTCATGTCCATACACGGTACAGTATTTCTAAGGAGTACAAAATCTCTTCCCGTCCATACACGGTACAGTGTTTCTGAGGAGTATAAAATCTCTTCCTGTCCATACACGGTACAGTATTTCTGAGGAGTATAAAATCTCTTCCCGTCCATACACGGTACAGTGTTTCTGAGGAGTATAAAATCTCTTCCTGTCCATACACGGTACAGTATTTCTGAGGAGTATAAAATCTTTCCTGTCCCTACACGGTACAGTGTTTCTGAGGAGTATAAAATCTCTTCCTGTCCATACACGGTACAGTGTTTCTGAGGAGTATAAAATCTCGTCCCGTCCATACACGGTACAGTATTTCTGAGGAGTATAAAATCTCTTCCTGTCCATACACGGTACAGTGTTTCTAAGGAGTATAAAATCTCTTCCCGTCCATACACGGTACAGTATTTCTGAGGAGTATAAAATCTCTTCCCGTCCAAACATGGTACAGTGTTTCTAAGGAGTATAAAATCTCTTCCTGTCCATACACCGTACAGTGTTTCTGAGGAGTATAAAATCTCTTCCTGTCCATACACGGTACAGTATTTCTGAGGAGTATAAAATCTCTTCCTGTCCATACACGGTACAGTATTTCTGAGGAGTATAAAATCTCTTCCTGCATGTCCATACACAGTACAGTGTTTCTAAGGAGTATAAAATCTCTTCCCGTCCAAACATGGTACAGTGTTTCTGAGGAGTATAAAATCTCTTCCTGTCCATACACGGTACAGTATTTCTGAGGAGTATAAAATCTCTTCCTGTCCATACACGGTACAGTATTTCTGAGGAGTATAAAATCTCTTCCTGCATGTCCATACACAGTACAGTGTTTCTAAGGAGTATAAAATCTCTTCCCGTCCAAACATGGTACAGTGTTTCTGAGGAGTATAAAATCTCTTCCTGTCCATACACGGTACAGTGTTTCTGAGGAGTATAAAATCTCTTCCTGTCCATACACGGTACAGTGTTTCTGAGGAGTATAAAATCTCTTCCTGTCCATACACGGTACAGTATTTCTGAGGAGTATAAAATCTCTTCCTGTCCATACACGGTACAGTGTTTCTAAGGAGTATAAAATCTCTTCCCGTCCATACACGGTACAGTATTTCTGAGGAGTATAAAATCTCTTCCCGTCCAAACATGGTACAGTGTTTCTAAGGAGTATAAAATCTCTTCCTGTCCATACACCGTACAGTGTTTCTGAGGAGTATAAAATCTCTTCCTGTCCATACACGGTACAGTGTTTCTGAGGAGCATAAAATCTCTTCCTGTCCATACACGGTACAGTATTTCTGAGGAGTATAAAATCTCTTCCTGTCCATACACGGTACAGTATTTCTGAGAAGTATAAAATCTCTTCCTGTCCATACACGGTACAGTGTTTCTAAGGAGTACAAAATCTCTTCCCGTCCATACACGGTACAGTGTTTCTAAGGAGTATAAAATCTCTTCCTGTCCATATACGGTACAGTATTTCTGAGGAGTATAAAATCTCTTCCTGTCCATACACGGTACAGTGTTTCTGGGGAGTATAAAATCTCTTCCCGTCCATACACGGTACAGTATTTCTGGGGAGTATAAAATCTCTTCCTGTCCATACACGGTGCAGTATTTCTGGGGAGTATAAAATCTCTTCCTGCATGTCCATACACAGTACAGTGTTTCTAAGGAGTATAAAATCTCTTCCCGTCCAAACATGGTACAGTGTTTCTGAGGAGTATAAAATCTCTTCCTGTCCATACACGGTACAGTATTTCTGGGGAGTATAAAATCTCTTCCCGTCCATACACGGTACAGTATTTCTGGGGAGTATAAAATCTCTTCCTGTCCATACACGGTACAGTGTTTCTGAGGAGTATAAAATCTCTTTCCGTCTATACACAGTACAGTATTCTGAGGAGCATAAAATCTCTTCCTGTCTATACACGGTACAGTGTTTCTGGGGAATATAAAATCTCTTCCTGTCCATACACGGTACAGTGTTTCTAAGGAGTATAAAATCTCTTCCTGTCCATACACGGTACAGTATTTCTGAGGAGTATAAAATCTCTTTCCGTCCATACACGATACAGTGTTTCTAAGGAGTATAAAATCTCTTCCCGTCCATACACGGTTCAGTATTTCTGGGGAGTATAAAATCTCTTCCTGTCTATACACGGCACAGTGCATTTAAACCTCAAATTAAGAGAACCAATTGTTTCTTGCTTGGTGGGAGTGCAGGAAACATGAGCTTTAATTATTACAGTAGAACAAATCTGGGGTGCTGGAAATCACAGGTGTGGAATAAATTCAAGAACAATTGACAACTAGTAATCTTCTTATGGACCACTACTGTTTCAATTTTGGGCAATTTATTTTTGGGCAATTTTTCTTTGATTTTTGGTAAATTTTCTTCAATTTTGGTGAAATTTTCTTTAATGCTCGGAAAAATTCTTTCAATTTTGGGCAAATTTCTTAATTCTTGTGCAATTTCTTTAATTCTGGTAAATTTTCATCAATTATTGGGAAATGTTGCCAAATTCTACCAAAATAACCAATGATTTTATGAAATTTTTCGTCAAGTTCATTAATAATTTCCTAATCAAAAGAAAAACATGCAAAGGAAAACATGCAATAGGGAAGGTGAAATCCTTTCAGGGAGTACCTTTCTCTCTGCTCTCGCTTGTATGACTGCACCCTTGTCACAATAGGCTCCATTAATCATGACAAAACTGTTCATAAAACACTTTTATATCACATCATCCTTGGTTTGGTTTGACAGTTCCACCCCCTCCTTCCTTTTAACCCCATAGAGATTTGGGAATTTTAGTAAACGTGTACATGCCAAAATATGCGAGCGTGTCTGAGCGTGTAATGTTTAGTACTGATATTTTCAGAAGTACACCAAAAAAAGCTCCAATTTATGGTGCTAAATAAAAAAATCGCGCAACCAGTATGGCAAAAGTATCAACTTCATTGCCCAAATAGACGGTAACTTACTAATTGCCATTACGTTCTTAAACATTTGCAAAAAATATCTATGTTTTCACTTTGTGACTGTTTTGGCAAAGCTATAGACGATTTATCACCTTTTGCTTGAATTTGGTTAAACATCATCCCCAAACACATTTCCATTTCCTGTCCCTGCAACTTTATCTAACCTTTCATTTCCAAATCCCTGAAACAGTTTTCCGATTCAATCCTTTTTAACTCCTAACTGGAACTTTTGTTCCTGTGTTAGGCTTAATTGGGTAGGCCTTACCTGACATGGATCATCAACAACATTTTCAATTATATCAGCAGATACATCGCCACTACTAGGAGTTGATATTCATATCCCTCTATATTATTTCCCACCTAGGCCTGAATAGCGTTACAAAATCGGCCAATATTTCATTCAATCGAACACATAACAAACCATCATAACATAAAATAACAAACATAATAATCTTCATATAAATCAAGCAAATACGGTGAACACATGTGACACTGCTTCCTTTTTCAGACATTTGTTAGCTATATAATTAGAATATTTTTGTGTGTAATTGCTAATTCATTATCAAGAAATAATGACTAGCATGTTTTGTTTTTTTTTAGTTCGGAGCTAAGTGCTGTTGATTTGCGATTATTTCACTAAATGTTTAATTAAAAAAATTGCAAACTTTTAGTGATTAATCACAAAGATGTTTCACCCAAAACTCAGTAAGAAAAAATTAGGTGGAACTGGTAGAGTTCACACACACAAACATACTATACATTTTCGGACCAAAAATAGGCCAAGAATCTCACCAAATGCAAATTTAATGTCTTATAATTACCCATTAGGCGGATAAAACTAGTTAAATATAAAGATCCTGGTTTGGATGACATTCAAACTGGCTTAGAAATAAACTATATAACAAGAAATGTTGCCGATTTCTGGCAGTCTGAAGTTCCATCTGCTGTCACAAAATTAATTCTGTACATTGACCGTACCCCAGTACTGTATTGGCTAAGGCATGTGAAATGGCACTTCCCTAATGTAAATCAAGTTTTAGTTCTTAAAGTGCGCCAGCACTTTGAATTTAACAACTTAAATTTAGTTCTGGCCATGAATCACTGTGGAAAGGCCTAAACGATCGATAATCAAGAAAATGAAGGAATTTGTTTGATTTGTAATGCCTTTTTCATACAATTTAAGCATAGAGGGGTTTGTTTTTCAGTTTTGCTCAAATCTTTTAGGTTATTTTTTTAATTATTTTACGATCTTTTTCAGTGGTGCTAATTGCTACTTTACACTAAGCCACCAATATAGTATTTTCACGATTAATCGTTTAAAAGTTTTACTAAACGTTTTAAAGAGTCCCAGGTGATTAGCGATTAATCGCCAATCATTGACAGCACTATTTGAAGCTGGTTGTTAAAATTTCATTAGGCCCAAATACACTTTCGGACATTAATGACTGATGACTTCAGTATACAGTGGCAATGCTAACAATATGTTTAACATAAACAGAATAGACCTTGCGCTCAACAACATGTATGACATAATGGACACTATGCCGCTAATTGAGAAAGCATGCAGGACAGATTCTTAGCTTTGCTGTTTTACAGGGGTGGACCACCCTGCCCCTCCGTGGGCCCACCCTGCCCCCTGGAGTCTGCCCTACCCCTGGGTCTGCCCTGCCCCCTGGGGTCTGCCCTGCCCCCTGGGGTCTGCCCTGCCCCTCATGAGAATTTGTTAGATTTTTTTTTTTTTAAACTTTAATCTTAATTAACCTTATAATTAAATACAGAACACAGAATGACAGCATAGTCAGCAATTGTCCTGTATGTAAAGGGGATTCCATGCCAAAAAGACGCAGTGCTTCACGCAAGCATTAATGTGCCCCTTAACAAGTCTTAAGACCCTGCCCTATTTAAATCTAGCTAGGGGTCTGCAGGATATAGGTAAACTTTCTAAGTCACATTCTTTGAATAGCGGGGCATGCACCTGCTAAACTGTATGCCTTCCACTACCCAGCCCATGGCTGACATACTGTAGACCATGATGTCAATGCACAACCTATCTCCAAACACTAAATGAGAGATGATTATGGCCAGTTACTGTATCCTCAAACCAGATAGCCAACCTTGGGGCTGTGTATCATGTAGATGTGTACCAGTCAGAACCTGCTTGGGTTGACTGATTTATTTATTTATTATTTATTTCAGTTCTTTTATCAGGGTAGCCTAGGTTCAGTCCAAATACTCCCCATAGTACCGTCGAACTGATGCCAGCCATGTTAGTATGGCTGCTCATGGTGATAGCTAGCCGTCCACGGGTACTACAAAATCCTATACCCTCCTGTACTGTTTTAAAGCGAGGTGTTAAAAGTATAAGAAAATCTCAGTTTTAAGATCTTTATGAAAACGAATCCGTCTTATCTTCTTTTTTGCCCACAATGATTGGAATCGATGTTTTAAGCCCATTCGTGTCTTCAAAAACTGTTTTAAGATAATTTTAGTTACTTTTATCTAATTATTTTGAACTACTTTTTCTTCTGTAAAAATCGTCTGACGAGCTTTCCAAAGTACGCTCAAAGTTCAAAACACTGCCATCGGGCTATAACATTTTAGCAGGGGTAATATGTTTTAGATTATTTTAGGAAAAATTAAGATAATAATTAAATAAAGTACAATTATATAATCTAAACATTTCTTGATGTTTTTTATATTTGTTTTCGCACAGTTTTTTTTACCAAAACTATTTAATAAAATTATATGCAGAAACAAAATGTTGTCAGCAAAAAATCAACTTGCAATTTAGTGGAACATTCTAAAACTTATTTGCGGATGTTGAATAATTAATCACAAACATGCGGTGAGTAAGAAAATGGCGACCAAAGTATGAATCTTGGAGAACTTTATCTTGTTGTGGTGCTAAATAGGTCAATATTTAGGAAAAGTTTTTTTTTTTAAAGTATATTATTTAAGACTACTGTAATTGATATAAGAATATCCAAAAGAAAGTTAGTTTTCATTCATCAATTTTCTATGTGTAAATTTTAAAAACTGTAGGAATTGTACCTAATTTATAACAACCCTCGTACGACAATCCCAACCAGTACTGAGGGATGTGTATAATAACTAGTTCAGTGCTAGGACTTGTCTTACACAGGGCCCTGACCAATAAAAACAGTACAAATTCAAAAATATAAGAGAGAAAAATAAAAAATTAAAATACAATATATAAAGTTTAAGAAATTGCATACAGAGGAAACAAAATACATCACCTCCGCAAGCTTGAAAATATTAATAATAATTACAAAGTAAGAATTGTAACCAATGGTAAAAATTGAAAATATGTAAAATCATAAAAGGAAAAATGATAAAGTACTAGTGCTAAAAGGAGTAATAAGACCTTAAAGATAACAACTTTTGGGCAAGGTAAGTATCAGAACTGATTGAAAGGGCTAATGTTAGGACTTCCTACAACAGTTCAATCATTTTTTGTGTCAAACTTATAGGCCTAGGCCTAGTACTAACATTAGTTTCAATAACTGATTTTAATAGGGCTAGTAACATCAACAAGTGACTCAAAAAGTCTAAGCTGTGTTAGTCTTTTGTGCAACAAAATGTCTAAGCATGGACTATTATTATCAAACTTGGCCTTGGCCTAAATTTTCACACCCAATCTACACTAAGTACAGTACTTTAATGCTAACATTATATAATACCCTAAGTTCTAGCCTAAGTTAGTTCTAACAGTAACACTAACATTTGACTTTGGTTTGTTAATTTTCTTTCTTCAATTTTAAAATTCTACTGAATTGAGTTAATAAACAAATGAAACATCTTTAACAAACTGTATCGCTTATTCAGGTCTTTAAGATTCTTAACGTCACGTTCTATCTTAACACTAGCACTGGGGCCTATGCGGTCTAACCACAACACAACAATCACACTCTCATTCATTGTACTAACCAGTCAGGCAGTATCACTGCACTACAATGTACATAAGGCCTATTTCACATAGTGTACAGTGACAATACGCAACACAGCGAACCACACATAGGCTTACCTGGCAAACTTCGGTGAGATCCAAAATCAAAGCGTTTTATTCCGATAAACAATGTTCCCAAGTAAAAAACTGGCATTTAACTATTTTGTCTTTCATCCTTAAAAATCCAACCAGAAATTATATATGTGGAAATGCATCTAAAAAGAGAAATTTCCACACCAGACTGTTCGCATCCTATCGGCCCGAAGTGACCTCACTCAGCTCAAGCTATCGATCCACAACAAACTTTCCGGAAGCCGGCCATGCATTGGACGAAAAGTCAGTAAAGTTTGACAAAAGTTTTTAAACACCGCCCTCTTTTATTGATAGTTAGGAAAATATGATATATACATGCACGCAAAAACGGTCACATTCGTCGTCGTCGTCGGTCACATGTGCGGGAAGCTGAGGAAAGGTAAGGGACAGTGGCGTGGCCACGGAGTGGGGAGGGGGTAACATTCATTTAAATGGTCCTTTAGATTCTTCTTTTTATAATTTTGTCTAAATCATTGCTTAAAGTTTTCTTAAATAAACAGTACGTGGTAATGTTAACCTTCTCTTTAAATGCATATGTAAATTTGGCCACATTAATTTGTCCCCCTTTCCACTTAAGTTACCCCACCTTTTCTACTCTGGTCACGCCGCAAGTGAAGGAGAGTAGGCAGGAAATATCTACCTTTCTTTGTTCTACTTAAAACATTCAATAATGTTCTTAGTCGTAATGGATCTGAGTAGACAGTGATATTTTGTATAACTCGTCTTTGTGTTACTAGGCGGTGATAGTGTACATATTTGGGGTGTGCAAGCAGGGGTGTAACTTGACTTTGAGCTCGGTGATGTAAGATAAATTTGCCCGACGAAAGTGTGCATTTGCCCAACTTATTAAAAAACGATATATACATGTGCCTATACAATCACACAATATAGAACAACTGGGAGAATACCACCCCACCCCACCTCCCCCCCTCCCATTCTCCCCCTTCTCCCACACACACACAGTAATGGTGTCGCCATATATTTTGGCTTAGGGCACAGTACTGAATTGCTATACGTGGCAACAACTCTATCTACTCAGATAATCATTTGGGTTATCATTCCTTAACAGGCAGAGGAAATATTTCCGCCGAGAAAATTTGCCCACAATTGTTGGGTTCGTAGATATAGCTCTGATAGGGTCCAAGGGGCGAAGTCCCTGGAATATTTATAGTTTTTGATGCCCAAAACTGGCCCAGATATACTCTGATACTAGGATACAAGTGCACCCAACATTCTACCAGACTAAGATTGGTATTCAGCCAAGGAGGAAGGAGAGGAAGGAAGGGGGAGGCGGGTGCTCGTACGACGATGAAGGTAACAAAAACTATGATTTTATCCAAAACATTTTCAAAAGTATTTTGTCTTTTTGCGAAAAAACAAAAACATAAAGGTATAACCAAATTAATTTTCCTACAATTGTGTTTCAATACTGGGCCATTTTGTTTTCCCGACGAAAGAGTCAAAATTCTTGGGGGTGTAACACCCCACACCATCCCCCTAAATTTACGTTCTGTGTGCAAAATTATTTTTTAGGGTGAAAAATATTCCGGGTAGTGAAGAGAAATAGTAAGAAAATTATTATGGTGATACCTTTATATTTCTGTTTCTTCGAAAAAAAGACAAAATACTTTTGAAAATATCATAGTTATGTTTGTTATAATCAGGCAGAGATGAGATATTTCTGAATCAGAATCACGCATGTCCTCCCGTCAACACAATACTTGGTCGCCGATCTTAGTCGGACAGAGATGCAACATGTCGTATGTACTGTTTTTAATCTGAATAATGCCCGACTCAGCTGGATATCAAGACCATGTCCTCCCGAATCGGTATACTCAGTTATTGACAACATAATTCTCGGGTCACCAATCTTAATCTGGCAAGGATGTAATATGTTAGATACAGTAGCGTAGCCAGTCTTCCAAGAGTTGGGGTTTGGGAAACCGTGAATATTGATATGATTGACAGCTTTTGAATTGTTGAAGCTGGGGACGGCAAGGGATCTTGATAACGTTATTTCTGAAAAAATGAGGGCTGGCTGGCTGGTCGGATTTACGTGTAAAATCAGAGAATTATGGGAATCCTTCCCGAATCGTCTAAATATATATATCAGAATTATCTCCATTCGACTCGGCATGATACTGATTCTTGCAGTCTTGAGTTGGGCAACTGAGATATACCCCGCCCACATTTGTTTAAAATCCTGAGCCCCGATGAACCCCCAAATTTGTAGGGGAAATTTTTCCTTTGCCTGTCTGCTTGTATCGAAATGCAAAACCCGAATGCTCATCTGACAGTCTAAGTAGATTTTAACATGATAATTTTAGATTGTTTTCTTTGCATCAATTTAATTTCTCAAACTATGTGTTGATTTTCAGCCCCCTTCAAAGAAAAAACAAATCTTTAGAGCTTCCAGGGAATTCGCCACCTGGACACATACCAGGACTTCGCTTATGTACCCCAACATTTTACCCGAATTTTCTTAATTTTCAGACAAAATGACTCCTCTGCCTGACATGTCTGCCTCTTTAGAAATGGTAACACAAATGCTTATCTGAGTGGATTTTAACATGATAATTTAAAATTGTCTTCTTTTCATCAATTTAGTTTTCGAATAAATATATCAAACTGTTCAGTTGAATATTCAATCATTTCGAAACTAAATTGGTTACCGGTAACTCTCGGAGTAATTGTTACAATTTCCCCATTTAAAATAGTGGTCTGCTGGTCGAACGAAAATAAAATGTAGATTTTGAAGAGGGCACTCTTCTTCTAAAATTCTAAATACTTATATCTTTCTTTTTGTGTGACTTTGATTTCCTCTTGAGTTGTTGTGTGGCAAAATTCGACAGATTCATGATTTTATCGCTTTTCCACCCCTCATCTCCCCTCCCCAACCACAAGTGTCACCCGCGACGAAAAGCATAATTCTATTTAGGGCTTCGACAAAAAAAATGACACTTTCTTTTATATGGGGATAAACCCCAAATATCCCCTTAGACACGTCACTGCCATCATCACAGGCGTACGTGTAGCTATATTTATCTTAGAAGGGGAGTATGACGATATTCTCCGAATCATGGCCTACCATTTTGGTATCACCATCCAACAGTTTCAGCTTGTCCCGTATCATCAACTATTTTCGAAATAATGGTTCACCCTTTGCGATTTTCCAAATCCAGCTTAATGGGTCACCATCTTTTTGTAGCTCAATTGTTTGAATTGATATCAAAAGGAACATTTTTTTTCCTAATGACAAGATAAAGTGTTTCCTACAATGATCATTCCGATTGTATTCGGCTACATACTGATATATGTGTATATGTGTTCAATCATTGGCGGAATTTGCAACTAAAAATGGGGATGCAAAGTCCCCCCCCACCCCATATCTGAAAAATGCT
>JAIGNY010002397.1:0-15561 GCA_020152595.1 Chiridota heheva | reverse complement strand
AAAAAGTAGTAAAACTGAATCTAGGAAGGTTATTTATAATATACCACCTGAAGAATGTTTGAGGAAAAATAATTTAAATGGTGAAAAAATTAAGTAAACTTTCTTTAAAATACATCAGAATTTTGAGGAATCTGAGGCTGTGACATCACAACTAGTCTGATTTCAGTCGTTTCTACAGAAATGGTACCAAACTTTAGATTTGAATACCTCCTTAACGGAAAAAGATTTTGCAATGCTTTCTTCACCATTTTGTTTCTTTTGAAGTTCTCTTTCATATAAGACGGACATGCTTGACCACTGAATTAATCCTTTAATTCGATATTGACTATTTTCTTATTCGACGCTCCCTATATACCTGTTCTTTTATCGTTATTTCTTAGTTCCTAATTTGATATTGACTATTTACTTATTCGTCGCTCCCTATATACCTGTTCTTTTATCGTTATTTCCTAGTTCTTAATTTGATATTGACTATTTCCTTATTCGTCGCTCCCTATATACCTGTTCTTTTATCGTAATTTCCTAGTTCCTAATTTGATATTGACTATTTACTTATTCATCGTTCGCTATATACCTGTTCTGTTATCGTCATTTCCTAGTTCGTAATTCGATATTGACTATTTCCTTATTCGTTTGCTCGCTATATACCAGTTCCTTTTATCTGTTTATCATTATTTCCTGGATCCTTATTCGGTATTGGCTATTTGTTTATTCGTCGCTCGCTATATACCTGTTCTTTTATCGTTCTTTCCTATTTCCTAATTCGCCGTTTCCAAATTCGCAAGTTACTAGCTCCTTATCGATATTATTTCCTTATTCGTTGCTCACTATATACCAGTTCTTTTATTTGTTTATCATTATTGGCTGTTTCTTTATTCGTCGCTCGCTATATACCTCTTCTTTTATCGTTATTTTCTAGTTCCTAGTACCTAATTCACCGTTTTCTAATTCGCCAGTTCCTAGTTCTAATTCGATATTAAAGAGGCGATATCGTCTTATGTGCACAATATTTAGAACTCCTTTCAAATTTTTTGATTGGTTGAAATTTTGCTGCGCGATTCGTTGTCTCGTATTGCAAGGTATATAGTTATTGAAAACATCTCGAAGGTCACCACACGAGGAAGTCCAGATGCTTGCGGCGATCGCTAGTAACATTTTTTTTTCTAATCATGCCGTGAGTTCAAGCCCCAGTAGAATCGTTTATTTTGACTTTTGCTTTCATCTTCTTCTTTTTTCCCAGTAATTTTTATTTGGTGACTTTAATTGTAGTATTATAATACTAAAATTTCACTTTCGCTTTCTGACAAAAAGCATTGAAAAACCAAAATAAGTTTCTCGTCACAGTAACGTAATGCGCTGTGTATGTAATTCTGCACACACAACGTACATGCTAGTGTCTGGCATTGTACTGTAATGGTACAAACAGACAGAGGATTGATCTTGCCTCCACAACCGGAAATGACGTCAAAATAAAGTTTCCCCATTTTTACCGTATTTTACTGAGACGAGCCTCCTCTTTAACTATTTCCTTATTCGTTGCTCGCTATATACCAGTTGTTTTATCTGTTTATCATTATTTCCTAGTTCCTAATTCGATAGTGACTATTTCCTTATTCGCCACTCCCTATATACCTGTTCTTTTATCGTTATTTCCTAGTTCCTAATTCGATATTGACTATTTCCCTTACTCGACGCTCCCTATATACCTGTTCTTTATCGTTATTTCCTAGTTCCTAATTTGATATTGACTATTTCCTTATTCGACGCTCCCTATACACCTGTTCTTTTAACGTTATTTCTAGTTCCTAATTTGATATTGACTATTTCCTTATTCGACGCTCCCTATATACCTGTTCTTTTATCGTTATTTCCTAGTTCCTAATTCGATATTGACTATTTCCTTATTCGACGCTCCTATATACCTGTTCTTTTATCGTTATTTCCTAGTTCCTAATTCGATATTGACTATTTCCTTATTCGACGCTCCCTATACACCTGTTCTTTTAACGTTATTTCCTAGTTCCTAATTTGATATTGACTATTTCCTTATTCGACGCTCCCTATATACCTGTTCTTTTATCGTTATTTCCTAGTTCTTAATTTGATATTGACTATTTCCCTCATTCGACGCTCCTATATACCTGTTCTTTTATCGTTATTTTCTAGTTCCTAATTTGATATTGACTATTTCCTTGTTCGACGCTTCCTATATACCTGTTCTTATATCGTTATTTTCTTGTTCCTAATTCAGTATTATCTAATTCCTTATTCGACGCTCCTATATACCTGTTTTTATCGTTATTTCCTAGTTCCTAATTCGATATTGACTATTTCCTTATTCGACGCTCCCTATATACCTGTTCTTTTATCGTTATTTCCTAGTTCCTAATTGATATTGACTATTTCCTTATTCGACGCTCCTATATACCTGTTCTTTTATCGTTATTTCCTAGTTCCTAATTTGATATTGACTATTTCCTTATTCGACGCTTCCTATATACCTGTTCTTATATCGTTATTTTCTTGTTCCTAATTCAATATTATCTAATTCCTTATTCGACGCTCCTTTATACCTGTTTTTTATCGTTATTTCCTAGTTCCTAATTCGATATTGACTATTTCCTTATTCGACGCTCCGACGACGACGAATAAACACACAATTACAATGACGGGGTCGTCGCCTGCGTATTCGCTTATGATAGAAACAATGCTATCACGAAACGCTTAATACGACCCAAACGAGAACACAGGATGACAGGTACGACGTACGGACAGACATAACATCGACAACCAAGTCAATGTCCACGGCCTTTGATAACCAGTTGTGGTGCACTGGCGTGTCTACCCAACCCAGGCTTGAACCCAGGGCCTCGTGGTCTGTAGACAGGTATGATAACCGCCACACCACAGTAGTTAGATAATTTTCGACGCTCCTATATACCTGTTCTTTTATCGTTGTTTCCTAGTTCCTAATTCGATATTGACTATTTTCCTATTCGTCGCTCGCTATATACCAGTTCTTTTATCTGTTTATCGTTATTTCCTAATTCCTAATTCGATATTGGCTATTTGTTTATTCGTCGCTCGCTATATACCTGTTCTTTTATCGTTCTTTCCTAGTTCCTAATTCGCCGTTTCCTAATTCGCAAGTTACTAGTTCCTAATCGATATCATTTTCTTATTCGTTGCTCACTATATACCAGTTCTTTTATTTGTTTATCATTATTGTCTTTTTTTTATTCGTCGCTCGCTATATACCTCTTCTTTTATCGTTATTTTCTAGTTCCTAGTGCCTAATTCGCCGTTTTCTAATTCGCCAGTTCCTAGTTCCTAATTCGATATTAACTATATTCTTATTCGTTGCTCGCTATATACCAGTTGTTTTATCTGTTTATCATTATTTCCTAGTTTCTAATTCGATATTGACTATTTCCTTATTCGACGCTCCCTATATACCTGTTCTTTTAACGTTATTTCCTAGCTCCTAATTTGATATTGACTCTTTCCTTAATCGCCACTCCATATATACCTGTTCTTTTATCGTTACTTCTAGTTCCTAATTTAATATTGACTTTTTCCTTATTCATTTATTCGCCACTCCCTATATACCTGTTTTTATCGTTATTTCCTAGTTCTTAATTTGATATTGACTATTTCCTTATTCGCCACTCCTAAATACCAGTTCTTTTATCGTTGTTACATAGTTCCTAATTTGATATTTACTATTTCCTTATTCGACGCTCCTATATACCTGTTCTTTATCGTTAATTCCTAGTTCCTAGTTAGATGTTGACTATTTCCTTATTCGACGCATTACCTGTTCTCTCATAGTTATTTCCTAGTTCCTAATTCGATATCGACTATTTCCTTATTCGACGCTCCTATATACCTGTTCTTTTATCGTTATTTCCTAGTTCCTAATTTGATATTGACTATTTCCTTATTCGACGCTTCCTATATACCTGTTCTTATATCGTTATTTTCTTGTTCCTAATTCAATATTATCTAATTCCTTATTCGACGCTCCTTTATACCTGTTTTTTATCGTTATTTCCTAGTTCCTAATTCGATATTGACTATTTCCTTATTCGACGCTCCGACGACGACGAATAAACACACAATTACAATGACGGGGTCGTCGCCTGCGTATTCGCTTATGATAGAAACAATGCTATCACGAAACGCTTAATACGACCCAAACGAGAACACAGGATGACAGGTACGACGTACGGACAGACATAACATCGACAACCAAGTCAATGTCCACGGCCTTTGATAACCAGTTGTGGTGCACTGGCGTGTCTACCCAACCCAGGCTTGAACCCAGGGCCTCGTGGTCTGTAGACAGGTATGATAACCGCTACACCACAGTAGTTAGATAATTTTCGACGCTCCCTATATACCTGTTCTTTTATCGTTATTTCCTAGTTCCTAATTCGATATTGACTATTTCCTTATTCGTTTGCTCGCTATATACCAGTTCTTTTTATCTGTTTATCATTATTTCCTACTTCCTAATTCGATATTGGCTATTTGTTTATTCGTCGCTCGCTAACAGTCGGAGATCTGACCTCGCTATACCGCCGTTATCCCAAGTTGATTAAACATTTACAGCTGACCCGGAAGTCGTTTTGCAGTAACTCCGAAGATGCAGTTTTGAGCTACCTAAAATTATCAGTCAGTTTTTGGTACTGAATATTCAGATTTAGTGACGTCAAATTAAAATTACATGGCTACCTGTGGAAAGTAGAGGTGTTGAATATGTAGTGGACGTAGAGATATGGATATTCAGCACATTTTGCGATCAAACAGGTGCATTTAACTGCAATCCCATTTCCATCGGATGCTTTAGAGGTGAGTGGCGAGTCTGCACTTTTGGTTTTGTGAATCTCTCATAGACAGCCAGATATGGACTTGCATATAGTACCATGTAACGGCCGAAAGTTTAAATTATCGTTCAATCTTACTTTCCCACTTGTTGAGTGTGATGTTTCTTGTAAATTTAATATTTTTGTGGAACTTCCGGTTTGGGGCTCCTTATCGCAGCCTAACGTGTTGTAGTACTTACATCGTTTTTTATCGTACCTATTAATACAGGAGCTTAGGGTCGAGAAGGTGCAATACTAACCATCATGCGATTTTATGCCAGTTGATATTTATATACAGTCTAGTCTAACATTCGGGCTTAGTTTTTCTTCTTTCTGTTTTGTTATTCTTACAAATCACTCAGTTCTGTATTCAGTGTTTGTTCCCCAACGAATATTAGTCTAGTAGTACTAGTAGTACGCTTATCATTTATTTAGCCAGTGTAATGACATTAGGCCTACAACTTGCATGCTAACTCTTCTTAAGACAGATTTTACATTGGCAATTTGCCATTGGGCATATTATTACTATCAGTACTAATGAATTGTCTATAGCAGTTGTTTATCTCTTGTCCTGTACATGCAGCAAGGGGTATGCCTCAGTTTCACAATGTGTCTTTTGAAATTTACATTAGAAAAAACAAATTAACTGTTTTTAGACCTAGGCCTAATAGTAGTACTTCCCGTAGTACCGTCGAGCTGATGTCAGCCATGTTAGTATGACTGCCGTTAGTGGTGGCTGGCCGTATGGCAATCCCAATGTCAACCCGGACTGAGGGATGTGTATAATAACTACGTAAGACCTAGTACTCCCTGTAGTATTGTCGGACTGATGCCAGCGTGTTAGTATGGCTGCGCTGCCGTTAGTTATGGCTGGCCATCCGAGGGTGCTACAAAATCCTATACCCTCCTGTACTATTTTAAGCGAGGTGTTAAAAGTATAGGAAAATCTCAGTTTTAAGATCTTAATGAAAACAAAACCATTCTATCTTCTTTTTCGCCCACAATGATTAGAATCAATGTTTGAAGCCCATTCATGTCTTCAAAAACTATTTTTAAGGTGATTTTAGTTATTTTTATTGAATTATTTTGGATTACTTTTCTTTACGTAAAAATTGCTGACGAGCTCTTCAAAGTACAGTCATTTCAAAACACTGTCATCGTGGCTATAATATTTTAGCAGGGGTATTATATTTTAGATTATTTTAGGGAAAAAATTAAGATAATACTTATAAAGTACAATTATATAATCTAAACATTTCTTGATGTTTTATATGTTTTCGCACACAGTTTTTTTTTATAGCAAAACTATTTAATAAAATTATATGAACAAAGATTTAAATGTTGTCGGTGAAAAATCAACTTGCAGTTTTGTGGAACATTCTAAATTTTTTTTGCGAATATTGAATAATTAATCACAAACGTGCGGTGAAAATGACGACCAAAATATGAATCTCAGAGAACTTTATCCAGTTGTGGTGCTAAATAGGTAAATATTTAGGGAAAGTTTTTATTGAAAAAGTGTATTATTAATCTAAGTAATATAACTATATCCAAAAGTAACTTATTTTTTAATCATCAATTTTATACAACGTGAATTTAAAAACAGGAATTGTACCTAATCTATAAGAACCCTCGTCAGTCAGGAAGAATCCTGGACTTTTGGTGTAGGAAGAAAATACACCAAAACTTGGAGTTCGTAGTATTCATCAAGATCCATGAAGGCCGCCATTTTAACTTGTGATAACGTTATATGAATAGGATTTTTACTAAGAGAACGGTAGTAATTGTGTAATATAACGTATGATATATGTACATGGTATCAGCGATGACTGAGCCATCATGAAATCCTGTGTCGAGAGGTTGTTCAAAAGGTCAACGGAAGTCTTTTGTTATTCTATCGCGAAGTCCACAATGAAATTGGAAAGTCTGCGGTTAAATCTAATGAATATTCATTTAATATTGGGTTTTCGTTTTAAAAATACCCCTGCGTTCTCATTAAAAATCCCCATTGACTTAACGTTATCACTACAATTAAAATGGCGGCCTCCATGGATCTTAATGAATACGAAGCTCAAATTTGGGTGTAAATTTTTTTATTTAAATGTTACTGTATCAGGTAACAATTTTATAAAACTCTAGATTAATGGAAACCATGAATTTTACTTTTGAAATTGTGTTAAAATGTTAATGTGTATATATGATGGGCAATGCAAAATGGAGCCCATCAGAAATTATTTTCCCTATGAAGTAGAAAGCACAGATTAAAAGTACTTGCTTGCCTTTTATTGACTTTCAGTTGCCTTTGTTTGAGACATTGTATTGTAAGGCTTACTAAGTGTTTTTAATTTTGCCATGAAGCTGCTATTTACAAGTGCTAAAGCTTTTACTTCCTTTTTTTATTTTAAAAGCTTTACCATACCAGTAACTGTGTACTTCTAGAGACATAACATTTTCCACTTTTTGGATCCCTATCTTTTTACTTTTATATATCATGTGTGTGCCAAAGATCAGTATGTTTTTCATTTGCCATATCTGATGCCAGTACAAATGCCTGCCTTAATGTACAGTGTATTCATTTTCTTTGTTTAAAGAATGCATGTGTGTGATACAAATTTAGAAAGAATAAAGTTTTTTAAGAACATTCATTATATTAATTTATTATTTTTACAGGTACCAAAGTCTTTTCTTGCTGTTTTCTTTATATATATAGAACAAGTTAACCATTCCAGCAAGCAGTAACTTACGTGCCAATGATGACTTGTATTCTTGAGCACTTTCAAGTTTGGCTCATATATATAGTATATAATAGTTTATGTGCAGTATGATTGTTTTCTCATGATTACTCAAACATTTTTTTATTTTTTTTATTTTCACAGGTACATATGCATCAGTACAGTGATGGATGAATGCTAAATACTAAATGGGTTTTTTTTAATATTTTTAACCAAAAAACTATTACGAACTCTTTTTAGCAGCCATTGGTAAGTATGTCAAAAGTGAAAATGTCATGACGCCTGTCTTTTCATTAACCATTGCTGGGCTTTTATTGAATGCCACTCTGCCCCCCCCCTCCTCCCTACCATTGCTGGGCTTTTATTGAATGCCACCCTGCCCCCCCTCCTCCCTCCCCAAGATATTGTATGATCTGCTACTGTTTTTCATTGAGTGATCAGTTAGTAGCATTGAAGATAAGTGATGTCCAGTTTAAATCCTGAAAGTGAATTTACTGAAACCAGGGGCCGTCCAGATAGTGCATTCACAAATGAGTGGCATGGGTCCTGCAAGTGGCTATGGGCATGGACAAATTTAACCAGTGCTGGAGAGCAGTTAGCCTAAAAGACTATTGTTCGCCATATACATTTAGTTGGATTAGCAATGGTGTCTTCATTGTTTATCATTGAATTGCGGATGATTGTGGAGAAGTTGTGAAAAGTACAAATAAGTTTGTCTCTCCAAATGTAATTGGCTGGTAAAGAAACACATGTTATTCAAGTGATAAAGATGTTACAATCAGTGTCTTTCTTTCTTACTTGTACCTTGGGAGGACATAATTGATTACTTTTCTATAGACAGGTTTCAAGTTGTTTACAAAGAGCTGTAAATTCAGAATACAACAACTTTTAAATTTTCTTGTACCTGACCTGACCTGCCCATAAATTAATTGGTCACAATAAAGTGAGTTGGTGTGTACAATAGCCACATGAATGTTAGTTTTTTTAAAGTTATTTTGTAATGCAGCTGTGTAAAAAAAAAAAAAAAGCTGTGTAAAACTATAGTATGTTTGAAGTGTTGGTAGCTACTAACAGCATAATATTTGTGCTCTTCATGTTTGTACCTTTTAAACTGTACAGTTTATTTTTTGACATATATTAGCTATGTACAGTTTTACAACTATAAATGTACATATGAACAGTAAAGAATGAGAAAATGTGTCTATTTTTCTAAGAAGTACCATGATTTATCACTTGTGAGCTTCCTGTGCAAAGTAGTCATTGTACAAAGTTTTGCCTTGTTTGTATCTGTCTGGTTTTCTATTTGTGTAAGGTGGAGAGTGCATTATATTGTATGTATTAAAGACTGGGTGACATATATTAAAGCCGGTTTGGGTTACATATATTGTTTTATTAAAGACTGTCTGGGTGACATATACTGTATATATTTAAGGCTTTCTGGGTGACATTGTATTTATTAAAGACTGGGTGACATATTGTATATATCTAAGGCTGTTTGGGTGACATTGGTTTTATTAAAGACTGTCTGGGTGACACACTGTATATTGTCTGGGTAACATATACTGTATATATCTAAGGCTGTCTGTGTGATACGAGGAAGTGCCATTCATTTTAATTTTATAGAAGTGTCAGATTTTTTATATTTATAACAAATAATATTAAAGAAACTTACAGTAATACATACTTGATGTGGAGTTTTTTTGCCAGCTGTTTATATTTATATTGTGTATTGATAGACTTACATAAGCACTGCCCTTTATTCAGATTAACTTGATAAAGATGTATTTCTATTGGTTCTTATTTTGTTGCATTTGAAGATAACAAAGAGTTATTATCGTTTAATCTGTCTTCATTGTGTCTTATTTATTACTTTTCTTAAATTAAAGTATTTCAAAGGTGGATGTAAGGATGGTCAATCAAGGTTATTAAGTCATTGAAGGTATTGGTGTGCTAATTTTACCTCTGTATTTTTAAATCAATTTCCAGTGCACCTATTGTGGTTAACCTCATCCTGAATTCACCTTTGAAGTATTTTGAGTTTTTCTGTAGCTGTTTTAGCATTGTGTTGGCAACCTTGTTTAAGCTATAAACTGACTGGAAAAAAAGATAATTCTTTTGGAACTAATTAAACTGATTTAAAACTTCTTTTGAAAGTTCCCATCCTCATTTAGCCCAAAGATTCAGGGTCAAGCCTGAACCAAGTCACACCACAGACTAGAAAATGATACCTGGTGCTTCATTGTCTTGTGGTGGGCATCCCAAGGAAAGTGGGTGTATATGCAAAGGTTTATGGGAGAATGTATTTGTTCTATGTGAAGTATTGCCAAGTAATATTTCCTCTCCTTTGTTTCGCCTATTTCCCAACATTGCAACAAGGATCTTCCCTCTCAACCTCTCAAAAAGGACTGGGAATGGCTGAAACGCCCACCTTTTTCCTTGTAATTCCTGGACCTTGACATCACAGTTCGACCCTTCTCACAATTGTCCCCCCTCACTTTTCCCTCCTCACCCCTTCCCCCTCCCCCATCACCCCCTCCCCCATCACCCCCTCCCCATCACCCCATCACCCATCCTTCATCACCCCTTCCCCTCCCCATCACCGCCACACTCATTTTTTTTTAAGGCTGGCTGTGTCATTTGCTCCTGATGTTATTCATTCGTTACTATTTTGCAAGAGGAAAAGATAATGTATCCCGCGGACCAAGTACTGAAGGACAACACCATGGATTACTTTGATGTTACATTTTGTGTTTTATGAACAAATACCGAACACAGTGGAGGAAATGAATGGGAGATGAGAAGCAATATCTACTCCCTGCCTCAGTTGGACTTAATTTCCACACCCACTTTTGATCTAACAATTTTTGCTAAAATGCATTTGTGTACCATATATGAGGGTCGAATCCAGGCGCGGACTGACACATCAAAATATACCGGTCCAGGTAAAATGACCAGTGCCTTCGTCTGACCTTACCACGCAAAAAATTATAAGTGTCATAATGTTTATTCGTTTATTTGCATAAAGCATACAAATATTTTTGTTTTATTTCCTGAAAAAAATTAAATTAGCTAGTCCAATGGGCCAGCGGCCAAACTCGAGTTATGGGGGAAAAGTCGATCAGCGTGTTGGGACCGGCGCCTTGGACCACTGGTCCAGGGTCAGTTGACCAATCTGCCCCTGGTCGAATCCATAACTTCATGATTATTGCAAGCCCAGTTGCAAATAACACATTAGGGGCAAACTATGAACTGTCCCCCTTCTCGTCATGTTGTTAAACCCATTCTTCTCTTTTTTCATTTACTATCTCATCCAATTTTTTTTAACCCCACCGACTGAACCCCCATATAATCTCCAACCCAAATTTACCCAACCTTTATTATGTCTTTTTATTTTATTTAAAAAGCTTAGCTTATTTGTAAAGTGTTCACCATACTTCTAAAATGTACCAGGAAAGTGTCATTTGAGATGTACTGTTTTATCCGAACTTACTTTGCCCTTATCAATCGTTTTCAAATAATTGAATCTCCCAAATTGAGTGTTGGAACCAGGCTGCTCCCGCAATTGCACTGATAGAACCAGTGTACTCCCGCAACTGCACTGATAGAACCAGTGTAATGATAATTAATATTCAAATTTCTGGTCATATATGTTGAATATTCAGCGTTCAAAATGGCGACCATCACACGCGTGTTTAACTTTCGAAATCTGCATGCAAACGTTTTGTGAACTACCGTTTACAGCGTAACTGTCTAGTGTAGATTAGTTTTTTGTGTCAAGAAGTAAATTTCCTACAATTTTAGCTATGAAATCCTTTTGTTGATTTTGGAAAAGTCAATTTAGGCCTAATTTTCGACCATCGGCCGATACGTTCGATCGGACTAGTGGTAGGTCTTGACCTTATTTTTTCCAGTTGTATATCAGTATACATAAGGGTTAGGCTGTTCTGTGTTTGCTTTGATGATATTTCTCCATAAAGTTTCAATCATTTAAGTTAATTTGACTTATAAAGGGTGAAATTTTGCTCGATGTTGTGCCGTACATTGCATTTGAATTTCGAGCCAAATTCAAAATTGTATGACGTCCGCAATGTTTAATGTTTTCAGGTCAAACGAGGTCAGATTTCCGACTGCTAATACCTGTTCTTTTATCGTTCTTTCTTAGTTCCTAATTCGCCGTTTCCTAATTCGCAAGTTACTAGTTCCTAATCGATATCATTTTCTTATTCGCTGCTCACTATATACCAGTTCTTTTATTTGTTTATCATTATTGTCTTTTTTTTATTCGTCGCTCGCTATATACCTCTTCTTTTATCGTTATTTTCTAGTTCCTAGTGCCTAATTCGCCGTTTTCTAATTCGCCAGTTCCTAGTTCCTAATTCGATATTAACTATATTCTTATTCGTTGCTCGCTATATACCAGTTGTTTTATCTGTTTATCATTATTTCCTAGTTTCTAATTCGATATTGACTATTTCCTTATTCGACGCTCCCTATATACCTGTTCTTTTAACGTTATTTCCTAGCTCCTAATTTGATATTGACTCTTTCCTTAATCGCCACTCCATATATACCTGTTCTTTTATCGTTACTTCTTAGTTCCTAATTTAATATTGACTTTTTCCTTATTCATTTATTCGCCACTCCTATATACCTGTTCTTTTATCGTTATTTCCTAGTTCTTAATTTGATATTGACTATTTCCTTATTCGCCACTCCCTAAATACCAGTTCTTTTATCGTTGTTACATAGTTCCTAATTTGATATTTACTATTTCCTTATTCGACGCTCCCTATATACCTGTTCTTTTATCGTTAATTCCTAGTTCCTAGTTAGATGTTGACTATTTCCTTATTCGACGCATTACCTGTTCTCTCATAGTTATTTCCTAGTTCCTAATTCGATATCGACTATTTCCTTATTCGACGCTCCTATATACCTGTTCTTTTATCGTTATTTCCTAGTTCCTAATTTGATATTGACTATTTCCTTATTCGACGCTTCCTATATACCTGTTCTTATATCGTTATTTTCTTGTTCCTAATTCAATATTATCTAATTCCTTATTCGACGCTCCTTTATACCTGTTTTTTTAATCGTTATTTCCTAGTTCCTAATTCGATATTGACTATTTCCTTATTCGACGCTCCGACGACGACGAATAAACACACAATTACAATGACGGGGTCGTCGCCTGCGTATTCGCTTATGATAGAAACAATGCTATCACGAAACGCTTAATACGACCCAAACGAGAACACAGGATGACAGGTACGACGTACGGACAGACATAACATCGACAACCAAGTCAATGTCCACGGCCTTTGATAACCAGTTGTGGTGCACTGGCGTGTCTACCCAACCCAGGCTTGAACCCAGGGCCTCGTGGTCTGTAGACAGGTATGATAACCGCTACACCACAGTAGTTAGATAATTTTCGACGCTCCCTATATACCTGTTCTTTTATCGTTATTTCCTGTTCCTAATTCGATATTGACTATTTCCTTATTCGTTTGCTCGCTATATACCAGTTCTTTTTATCTGTTTATCATTATTTCCTACTTCCTAATTCGATATTGGCTATTTGTTTATTCGTCGCTCGCTAATACCTGTTCTTTTATCGTTCTTTCTTAGTTCCTAATTCGCCGTTTCCTAATTCGCAAGTTACTAGTTCCTAATCGATATCATTTTCTTATTCGTTGCTCACTATATACCAGTTCTTTTATTTGTTTATCATTATTGTCTTTTTTTATTCGTCGCTCGCTATATACCTCTTCTTTTATCGTTATTTTCTAGTTCCTAGTGCCTAATTCGCCGTTTTCTAATTCGCCAGTTCCTAGTTCCTAATTCGATATTAACTATTTCCTTATTCGTTGCTCGCTATATACCAGTTGTTTTATCTGTTTATCATTATTTCCCAGTTCCTAATTCGATATTGACTATTTCCTTATTCGTTGCTCGCTATATACCTGTTCTTTTATCGTTAATTTCTAGTTCCTAATTTGATATTGACTATTTCCTTACTCGTTGTGCCCCATATACCTGTTCTTTTATCGTTATTTCCTATAGTTCCTGATTCGATATTAACTATTTCCTTATTTGTCGCTCGCTATACACCTGTTATTTGATCTGTTTATCGTTTTTCCTAGTTCCTTATTCGATATTGACTATTTCCTTACTTGTTGCCTTATCTATACCTGTTCTTTTATCGTTATTTCCTAGTTTATAATTTGATATTGACTATTTCCTTATTCGACGCTCCTATACACCTGTTCTTTTAACGTTATTTCCTAGTTCCTAATTTGATATTGACTATTTCCTTATTCGTTGCTCCCTATATACCTGTTCTTTATCGGTATTTCCTAGTTCTTAATTCGATAATGACAATTTCCTTATTTGTCGCTCCCTATATACCTGTTCTTTTATCGTTATTTTCTAGTTCCTAATTTGATATTGACTATTTCCTTATTCGACGCTTCCTATATACCTGTTCTTATATCGTTATATTATCTAATTCCTTATTCGACGCTCCTATATACCTGTTTTTTTATCGTTATTTCCTAGTTCCTAATTCGATATTGACTATTTCCTTATTCGACGCTCCCTATATACCTGTTCTTTTATCGTAATTTCCTAGTTCCTAATTCGATATTGACTATTTCCTTATTCGACGCTCCTATATACCTGTTCTTTTATCGTTATTTCCTAGTTCCTAATTTGATATTGACTATTTCCTTATTCGACGCTTCCTATATACCTGTTCTTATATCGTTATTTTCTTGTTCCTAATTCAATATTATCTAATTCCTTATTCGACGCTCCTTTATACCTGTTTTTTTATCGTTATTTCCTAGTTCCTAATTCGATATTGACTATTTCCTTATTCGACGCTCCGACGACGACGAATAAACACACAATTACAATGACGGGTCGTCGCCTGCGTATTCGCTTATGATAGAAACAATGCTATCACGAAACGCTTAATACGACCCAAACGAGAACACAGGATGACAGGTACGACGTACGGACAGACATAACATCGACAACCAAGTCAATGTCCACGGCCTTGATAACCAGTTGTGGTGCACTGGCGTGTCTACCCAACCCAGGCTTGAACCCAGGGCCTCGTGGTCTGTAGACAGGTATGATAACCGCTACACCACAGTAGTTAGATAATTTTCGACGCTCCCGATATACCTGTTCTTTTATCGTTATTTCCTAGTTCCTAATTCGATATTGACTATTTCCTTATTCGTTTGCTCGCTATATACCAGTTCTTTTTATCTGTTTATCATTATTTCCTACTTCCTAATTCGATATTGGCTATTTGTTTATTCGTCGCTCGCTAATACCTGTTCTTTTATCGTTCTTTCTTAGTTCCTAATTCACCGTTTCCTAATTCGCAAGTTACTAGTTCCTAATCGATATCATTTTCTTATTCGTTGCTCACTATTTACCAGTTCTTTTATTTGTTTATCATTATTGTCTTTTTTATTCGTCGCTCGCTATATACCTCTTCTTTTATCGTTATTTTCTAGTTCCTAGTGCCTAATTCATACCGTTTTCTAATTCGCCAGTTCCTAGTTCCTAATTCGATATTAACTATATTCTTATTCGTTGCTCGCTATATACCAGTTGTTTTATCTGTTTATCATTATTTCCTAGTTTCTAATTCGATATTGACTATTTCCTTATTCGACGCTCCCTATATACCTGTTCTTTTAACGTTATTTCCTAGCTCTAATTTGATATTGACTCTTTCCTTAATCGCCACTCCATATATACCTGTTCTTTTATCGTTACTTCTAGTTCCTAATTTAATATTGACTTTTCCTTATTCATTTATTCGCCACTCCTATATACCTGTTTTTTATCGTTATTTCCTAGTTCTTAATTTGATATTGACTATTTCCTTATTCGCCACTCCCTAAATACCAGTTCTTTTATCGTTGTTACATAGTTCC
>JAIGNY010002396.1:10000-17783 GCA_020152595.1 Chiridota heheva | reverse complement strand
ACGCGTAACACGTGAGATGGATGTCACCGGAGCGTAATTTAAAGAGGCGTTTGCACGCTACGCATCGCGGGACATCCTGGGTGTGTGTGGTGTGTAAACATCGACACTTTTGGACTTGTCCTCCATGTCCAAGATACTGGTGAATATAAATACGGAACTTGTAACGTTCAACGTAGACAGTCTTAATTGCGTTCACACGAGCCGTGGAACTGCGTAGCCAATGGCTACGGGACCAAGAAGAAAAATAGCTGTCAATGCTATACTTCTTGCCAAGATTGTCACCTGTCACCTGACCACGTAGCTTGGTAGCTAGTGGGCGTATAACCGGAGTAACCGTACGATGTACGTTAACCCGTTAAATACAGACCCGTAAACCCGGAACCGTCCGCCCCGTAACAACAGGCCGCGGAACCGTCCGCCCCGTTACAACGGGCCGCGGAACCGCATGGAACCGTCCGCCCCGTTACAACGGGCCGCGGAACCGTCCAATGGAACCGTCCACCCCGTAACAACGGGCCGCGGAACCGTATGGATCACGGAACCGTATGGAACCGACCGCCCCGTAACAACGGGACGCGGAACCGTATGGAACCGTCCCACGGAAGCGCTCAATACCCGTCAATAGGGCTGCGGAACCGTATGGGACCGTCCAACGGAACCGTCTCAATGGAACCGTCCAACGGAACCACACAATGCCCGTAAATAGGGCCGCGGAACCGTAAGGGACCGTCCAACGGAACCGTAAATAGGATCTTACTACAACTTAGGCGACGCATATAACGCCCCTAAGAGGTTATCTCTCTCTCTCTTACCGTTACAGCTGTATGCGCAACGCCACTAAGAGCTTAATCTTCTCTCTCTCTCTTAATTTTTTTAACTCTAGGTGGTGTTCACCTGGAACGTCACTTAAGGCGCAACGCCACTGAGTTAATCATTCTCAATAAAATTCCTGAAAAGAGAAGAACATATATCAATGCGTACATACACAAATACGGCAAAGTAACTATGATCTTACGGACACGCTAAGGAGAGACGAGGCATAGCATTCTAAAAAGAACATTAAAACTTTCTTAAAGAGAAAAAAAATAACTGAAAAATTTTCTATCTGAAAAATCTTTAGAAACCTGAGAAAAACGCATCCAACGTAACGACTTTACAAGCGCCGGGTTAGCATGGAAAACACCAACCACTGTGTACTGAAGTCTGTAAAGATAAGAAGAAGAGATTATTTTCCCTTTAAATAGTACGCCGGAGAGACCCCCTCCGGTCTCTCCCAAGCCCCAAAAACAAGCTTAAAAATAAAAACTTTGTCTCTAATTTTACTCTATAAAACAAAAATATTCATACGCAGTTAACGTGAAAACAAAACTGAGTACTCTTGTAACAACTGTAGCTCCGTGGAGTTTGTAGAGGAGACTCCTCGAACACCCAACGGTGACCTCACCCAAAATCGAAACAAGAAATTGGCCTAATGCATACGAGAAAGTGTACTGAAATATCCTAACGTGCTAATACACTATACATAGCATAACGCCAGGATCACATCGGGGAGGTTGGGCCGAGGGAGAAAACAGCTAAACCCCGGGGCAAGAGGTCCCCTAGACAGGCACGCCTGGTGCTCTAGGACCTAGCACACCCGCCACGAGAGTAGGACGCTCTCGAACTAGCCACTCGTTTTGTACGAATGGAGACAAAAACCCGCTATCCTAAGTGTAGGCTACACGGGTAAAGTCGTGTAGGTCGGCCGAAGAATCTTGGACCCATGGCCACCTCGTCCTTACCTCGAAAGACTGGAAAAGGCGAGCCGGATGACAAAGGGAGCGTAAAAACCGTCTAGGTAGAAGCTGCGAAGGAGAAAAAAATTAGAAAAGGTTAAATCAATAGAAATAAAGATGACCAGTTTCAGCGATGTTAGTGCCAACAACGCGCTGAAAGAGAGTGAGGTGGTGGTACAGAGGTATTATGGAGGTCAGGGCTTAGCTGCTTACTGCGTTTTTTAGGGTCGGTTAAAAAGTGCGTTAGAATCAGGTCATGTGACCAGATTGCATATTTATAGCATGGAAGGTAAGGTATAACTCAAAGTAAATATATATATATATATATATATATATATATATATATATATATATATATATATATATATATATATATATATATATATATATATATATATATATATATATATATATATATATATATATATATATATATATATATATATATATATATATATATATATATATATATATATATATATATATATATATATATATATATATATATATATATATATATATATATATATATATATATATATATATATATATATATATATATATATATATATATATATATATATATATATATATATATATATATATATATATATATATATATATATATATATATATATATATATATATATATATATATATATATATATATATATATATATATATATATATATATATATATATATATATATATATATATATATATATATATATATATATATATATATATATATATATATATATATATATATATATATATATATATATATATATATATATTTACCCCGCTAAGCGTAGCGGGGATATTTACGAGAGTTATACTTACCTTCCATGCTATAATATGCAATCTGGTCACACGACCTGATTCTAACGCACTTCTAACCAAACCTAAAAACGCAGTAACCAGCCAAGCCCTGACCTCCATAATACTCTGTACCACCTCACTCAACATTCCACCGAGGCCTGAACGAGAGGGGAGGCGGGCAGGATGCATGGAAGGTAAGTATAACTCTCGTAAATATCCCCGCTACGCTTAGCGGGGTAAATTTACTTCAAGTTATACCTTACCTTCCATGCTATAATATGCAATCAGATTGCAACCGAGGATAGGAAGGAAGGGAGTTCAGATCGCCGCACATTTTTTTTTTTTTAATGGCTGGTACGAAAACTCACACGAACCGAATCCCGTTTAAAGGACGAAATTCCTTCACCTCGGAAGGATGAAAGACCTCAAGAGTGGGAAGAACTAAAACATAGGAAACCACGGCGAGGTACAGTCAAACCGAACAAGGCACCATTCGTTGACAGTAACGGAAGCAAACCTCGAAAGAACCTGAGCAAAAGCCCAGAAAAACAAGCCAACCGGAAGAGCGTTCGGACACAATTACAGCAAAGTGTCCACAAAAACGCCACAAAGCCACACCGGATTCGTCCACGAGACAGAACCGGCGAGGAAACTACGATTGGGAACGAAGCGTGTACCAACGAAAACGAATTGAAGAAATCCCGGACAAGGGAAAAATTCGTTAGCGCATAACCGCGTAAGAGCTAAAGTTAGCGGGGGAACACGAACGTCGAAAAGTGAGTCAGACCAAAAACAAGAGAAAAACCGCAAAAAGCGGTTTCTCGAACGGCGGCACGAGAGATCCCGTGAAAAGAGGGTATGCCCCGAACCCGAGTGCATACCGCGGCCGTTCGATGAACAGTTCAGACTACTTTAAAAGAAAGCCACTGGATGATCTATCGGAGGAAAATGTCACATGACACACTACGAAGAGATCTCCCAGAACTTACCAGTGGTCGCGAGTCAAAGACCGTAGACCCCACTGGAAAAACCCTGGTGGATAGCTGCAAGTTATCCCAGAGCGCATGACGGAACTAAGCTTGAGAGAGGGCCCACCTCCACAACGGGGAGGGGCGACCAACCCCTCAGAAAAGCCATGCTACGTCGAGGAAAGGCTGGCCGAGGCCACACCATCAAACGAAGCGCTCCGGGACTGAGATGCAGTCCGCCGGAGCCCGGGAAAGAGACAAAAATCGTCCCTGACCCGAGGCCCGTACGTGAAGCCTGCAAGGGCATGAGCAGCCAAAGGGGTCACAAGAAAAGTGCCCCGACCTTGATCAAGAAGCCCCCGTCGGCACCGACGGTGATATCTGACGGGTGAAAACTTCGTTCCTTACACCAGGTGGGAGCACCCGCACCACCACCAAAGGGTGTGACCACCGACTGAACGTGTAAAGCGGAGGGACTGAACGACACCATCCGCAGTCCAGAAAAAGCTGCCGACCCTGAGCAAAGGTCGTTGAAACCGACTGACCAAAAATCAAAGGCTAGCGAAACAAAAGGCAGGCCGTTAATATAAAACGTATACAAGAAGGGCTGCCAACCGTGGAAGGCTATGTAGCTGTGAGACGGCATGGGTCGTAAGACCGCGGAGCCGTACAACATAGTCGACGGCACCCAAGCGAGGACCGAAAACTGTAGCAGTTGCGGGACCGCGTAGCTCCAGGCCACGCCTATCAACAGCGAAACTTGTCTAAGAAGTTGACTGGAGAAAGTGTTAACGTACTACGTATAGTAACAACCTTGAAACCGCGGAGCCTACGGCTACGGGCGCGGAGAAAACGAATACCGTATGTCTGTACGGGCAGTTAAGTAACAGGCCGTAAAACCGCAAGGAAGCAGCTGTAAGGTGTTAAAGTATGGAATGAACCATACGTGCCGTTGTTGGTAATAGCTACCCCAAACGTAAGGTTGTCTATCAAAAGGCCACCTATGGTCAAGAAAAATATCCTACATGGAGGTAATATTGACAAGTAGGGGGTAACGTACTACGTCAACCGTATGAGTCATAAACCCCAACACTGGGGTAGAAATCACGAAAGAGGTGACGTCCTGTGTATACTACACGGACCGTTAAACACCCCGCACCACGGAGCGGAAAAGCGCGTGGCTACTGGGGGGACTTACGCCGTACAAAGTACGCAACCCCGTTAAGTATTATAGATCCGTTATGGGTCTACAAAGGCGTCAGCATGACAGGTAAAAACCACGAGTCCTCCGCCAACGATGTCTCTGTGCACCACGGAGCAAAAAGCTCGTGGCTACGCGAGTGGGACAACTGGTACTGGTACGTGTCCCGAACGTAGTAGCTATCAGTACGAAAGGACCGTCTAGGTCCACGATAGCGTGAACGTACTACACCTGTAACGTGAGTCGTTATCTCATTATACCTCTATTCACCACGGGGCCACCGAGTAAGTGGCTACGCGTAGGGAAGATGTACACAGTACGCGTTCCGTTGAGAATAGTTAAAATATATATAAACTGAGGCCGTAAGAAATACAAAGGAGTTCACGTGCCACGCAAGCTATACGAGTCGTAAACTGAGTTTGTTTCATCACGGAGCTACGAAACCGGTAGCTGCGTGGGGAAGAGGGGACTACCGTCGTACTCAGTACGTATCCCGGTAAGAGAAACGGCCGCGGAACTCAGTAGTTCATGGCTACTGGTCCTCTACCACACAGCCGCGCTGCTGGTATAGGCCGTTAACTCCGTTTGTAGAAAATCACTACGGAGCCGCGAAGCCGGCGGCTACGCGTGGGGGACTGCCGTCGAACGCTAAAAACGTCCCAGCAAGAAAAACGACCGCGGAACACTGCAACACGCGGTGAACGGTCGCAATATCCCGAAGTTCCGTTACCCGGGTTTATCGTACGTTGTACGTAAAACCGCGTGAATATCTGTAGAATGTGAGCCGAAGGTCTCGTTCGACGCAAGAATCACATTCAGAGTAGTTGGAACGGTCGTGGAACTACGTAACACGGAGGGAATAGCTCTCGTGATGGTATGCCTCCCGTAAAGAAGGAAATCTTATCACCCGAGCGCTAGGCCTCGAAACCCGAGCAAGCGCTAACACGCGACGCATCCTGGGAGCGTGACGTACCGACAAACGGGGACTCGTCCTCGTGTCCATGAACTGGTGAAAAACTATGCGGAACCGTGACGTTCAACGCGAAAATCTCACCAAGTCAGCTCACACGGACGTGGGGATCTCCGAAACGAACGGGTGTGACGTACGTTGTACGTTACCTTGCTGTAGAACTAAGCAGCACTACAGACCCAAACGTCATCCCATGCCCGGACGGAGCCGCCAAGTTATGTCATGGACCCTTACGGGGCCGTAAAACAAGCCGTGGGGCCGTATGGAACCGAATACCGGAGCCGTACGGACCCTAATGGACCCGTGCAAGTAATCCAATGGCTCTACAACTAGCCGTAAAAAGGGGACTAACTCACGTAAGACCCCGTAGGGCGTCGCCTCTTGTGGGCCTACCGGTCCCATCGCGGAACCGAGGACCACAGCGGTGTACACGGGTTTGAACATGTCGATAACACCAAAGCGCAACCTAGGAAGCGTTTACATGCGACGCATCGCAGGACAGTCAAGGCGCGTAACGCACCGACACTAGGGACCTGCCCGTCGTGTCGATGATATAGGCGCAAAACATCGCGGAACTGTGACGTTCAACGCGGAAAATCCTACAGAGGCAGTTCACACGGCCGTGGAACAGCGTAGCTATGACCAAGCAGCTTCCTAGCTAGCGAACTCAACTTCGGGATTCATCGTACAGTGTACGTTATCCCGTTGCAAAAACTCTGAAGTCGTACAGGCCCGTACGGTCTAGAGAAGCGTTTGCACGCCATGCAAAGCGGGACCTCTGAGGTGCGTAACGTACCGACGCACGGAGGCCTGTCCTCCGTGCCTACAATACTGGTGAAAGTAATTGCGGAAATGTAACGTTCAACGCAGATAATCGTATAAATGGTGTTCACATGATCGTGGAACTGCGTAGCTAATGGCCACGGAACCATGAATAGAATAGCTCTCGGCGCTATACTACTTGTGAAGATTATCACTTGTCACCTGGCCACATAGCTCGTAGCTAGCGGGTGCATATCCGGGTAAATCGTACGGTGTACGATATCCCGTTACAAAACCACGGAGCCGTACGCATCCGAACACCGGAGCCGCACGCTCTCGGTCGCACCTGAAAAATACCGGTCGCGGTGGAGTCTGTGCTCCGACCACGCCGCTTGAACCCAATCGCTGCAAAGAGTACCACGAATGGACTCGCAGCATAATCTGCACGCGTAACGCGTGAGATGGATGTGACCGAGCGTAAATCAAAGAAGCGTTAGCACGCTACGCCGGGACATCAAGGGTGTGTAGAGCATCGACGCCCGAGGGCCTGTCCTCCATGTCCATGATACTGGTGAAAATAATTACGGAACGGTAATGTTCAACGCAGACAATCTTAATTGCGTTTGCACGAGTCGTGGAACCGCGTAGCTAATGGCTACGGGACCAAGAAGAAAATAGCTGTCGTGATGCTATACTTCTTGTAAAGAAAGTCATATGTCACCTGACCACGTAGCGTAGTAGCTAGTGGGCGTATAATCGGATGAACCGTACAGTGTACGTTATCCCATTAAAGATAAGTTCCGCTCACTGGAGCCGTCCAATGGAAGCGAAAGGACCCGTAAACGCGGACCGTGGAATCGTATGGAACCGTACGGACCCGTAAACACGGGCCGCGGAACCGTCCAATGGAACCGTACGGACCCGTAAAACACGGACCGTGGAACCGTACGGACCCGTAAACATGGGCCGTGGAACCGTATAACTGTCGTAGCCGTTGGCTACGGGACCAAGAAGAAAAATAGCTGTCTCAATGCTATACTTCCGGATTAACCGTACGGTGTACGTCTTTCAAGAGGCGCTCCGCTAGGAGTGGGCGGCGGCCCCGCCTCCTGGCTTTGGACCTGGTGGCGTTGGGGAGACGAAGAGGGCCTATCAGACCGTCGCTTCTCCACTTTCTCCGCCGCTCTTGAAAGTACCGGTCGCGGTGGAGTCTGTGCTCCGACCACGCCGCTAGATCCCAATCGCTGCAAAGAGTACAGGGATTTGACTCGCAGCATAATCTGC